>VZRO01006429.1:7242-24831 GCA_013397915.1 Daphoenositta chrysoptera
TCATCAGGCAGTGATCCCATGGGGTTTGGGAGCCATGCAGAGCCTGGAGCTCATCAGGCACTGATCCCATGGGGTTTGGGAGCCGTGCAGAGCCTGGAGCTCATCAGGCAGTGATCCCATGGGGTTTGGGAGCCGTGCAGAGCCTGGTGCTCATCAGGCAGTGACTCCATGAGATCTGGGAGCCCTGCAGAGCCTGGAGATCATCAGGCAGTGATCCCATGGGGTTTGGGAGCCGTGCAGAGCCCGGAGCTCATCAGGCAGTGATCCCATGGGATCCAGGAACTCTGCACAGCCCAGAGCTCCTCAGGCAGTGACCCCTCTGCCTCCGTGGGTTCAGGAGCCCTGCACAGCCCAAGCACCTTCCCCAAGCTTCCAATGCCTCTTAAGCACCTGCTGTGAATTCCTAAACCTGCTTCCATCTCTTTCAGGAGACACAAACGCTCCTCTGGAGAGTGAGCACAAAGCTGGAGGATCCCTCAGGGATTTGCATGGTGCCTTCAAACCCTCCCGTGAGCAGCAGGATAGTGCAGGATCAGCCAGAGTGGGGATTGGGGTGGAGGAGGTGGAGGAGAAGGAGGAGGCGGAGGAGGAATCACCTTCCTGGTTTATCCTCTGTGGTCACGTTGATCATGGAATATCCTGAGTTGGAAGGGATCCACAAGGATCCTCCAGTCCAGCTCCTGGCCCTGCACAGGACACCCCAGTGGTGTCAATAAAAATTTATAGCAATAAAAGTCAGCCTGAACTTGGCAGGTGTTTTAGTGACGGGTGGGTTTGGGATTGTTGGAGCTGAGTCCTCTCCGTGTGGGATTCCTGGGCAGAGCCAGAATGGCAGCTGGTCCTGCAGAGCCCTTTGCAGGGGGAGGGATGAGCCACGGGAGGTGTTTTTGCCTCGGCAGGACGTCAGGTACTACAGCGAGGAGAGCGAGGTGGATCTGCGCGACCCCATCAAGGACTACGAGCTCTACAGGGAGACCTGCCAGGAGCTCCAGAGGCTCATGGCAGAGATCCAGGAGCTGAAGAGCCGGGGCATCAAGGAAAACGTAAGGAGAGGCCTCCATGTGAGGTGTAACGTGTCTGTCCTTTGGTGTTTTCCCATTAATCCTGGAGGAAAGGCAGCAGGAGCTGTCACGTCAGGGAAATGGAACAGCCTCCCTTTCCCAGGCCTGCTGGGGCAGGAATTGAGCTCTGGAAATGGAACAGTTTTCCTTGACTCAGGTTCCTGGGACAGGGAATTGAGCCCCTGGAAATGGAATAGCCTTCTTTGTCCAAGGCTGTTGGGGTAGGAGTTGAGCCCCTGGAAATGGAACAGTTTTCCTTGACTCAGGTTCCTGGGACAGGGAATTGAGCCCCTGGAAATGGAACAGCTTCCCTTGTCCCAGGCTGCTGGGGCAGGAATTGAGCTCTGGAAATGGAACAGCTTCCCCTGACGGGCTCCTGGGACAGGAATTGAGCCCCTGGAAATGGAACAGCTTCCCTTGTCCCAGGCTGCTGGGGCAGGAATTGAGCTCTGGAAATGGAACAGCTTCCCCTGACGGGCTCCTGGGACAGGAATTGAGCCCCTGGAAATGGAACAGCTTTCCTTTCCCAGGCTGTTGGGGGAGAATTGAGCTCTGGAAATGGAACAGCCTTCCTTGACTGGGGCTCCTGGGACAGGGATTGAGCTGTGGAAATAGAATAGCCTCCCTTGTCCCAGGCTCCTGGAACATGCCAGGTTCTTTAGGCTGAACCACCTCTCTTCCCACTGCTGGGAAAAATGACTGGAGTGATTCCTGAGGAGCCTAGACCCCCCTCCCAGTTATTCCCAGCAGTGCCCTGGGATCTGGCAGCGGGAGGCTCCCTCGGAATCCCCAGTGACACAGATGTGGCTCCATAGCAGAGCGTGGAGCCCCTTCTGTGCCAGGAATGCCCTGCAGCGATGGTGCCAGCCATCCCTCCTGCTTCCATGCCCTCTCTCCTGCCCCTCAGGCCTCGGAGATCGACGAGCGGCGCGTGCAGAGCTGCGTCCACTTCATGACCCTGAAGAAGCTGAACCGCCTGGCTCACATCCGGCTGAAGAAAGGCAGGGACCAGACCCACGAGGTACCCGGGAGGGGCTGGCAGTGAGGAATGCAGCTTGGGATTTGGGGGGTGGGAGATGGGGCTGGTCCTGCCTGTTCTGTGTATGTGCTGTGAGGAGTTACACCTCAGCCAGGCTGTGGGGTTTGAGTGGAGGGTTTTTTGGGAGACTCCGATCCTGATAAATTCCTGATGAGTAAGGGAGCTGTAATTGGATGAATAATGCAGGAGGGGTGTCTTGAACTTCTGTCTTGAACGTGCTGGAGAGTCAGAAAGCTCCATTTCGAGGGTCTGGTGTTGTGCAGGTGTATAAATGGGTGGGTGATGGGCCTGGAAGCTCCATACCCGGAGTTCTCAGAGAGGGAGCTCTGTGTGCCCCAGCAGATGAGCCCTGTGCTGTGCCTTGTGCTGGAAGGAGCAGCATCAGTCTCACGTCTCAATCCTTTGCTCCCCTAGCCCTTAAAAATGTCATTCTTCCCCCCTAAAAATTGTTGGATGCCCTAAAACCCACTGTCCGAAGCTGCTGTAGTGACAGGGGGTGTCGGTGACTCCCTTGGGGTGTTGGTGACTCCCTTGGGTGTCTTCCCTGCTCCATCCCTGCTCTGTCCCTGTTTCAGGCAAAGCAGAAGGTCGATGCCTATCACCTGCAGCTCCAGAACCTGCTCTACGAGGTGATGCACCTTCAGAAAGAGATCACCAAGTGCCTGGAGTTCAAGTGAGTGTGGCCAGGGAGCAGAGGGAGCAGTGGTGTGTCTGGGATGGGGGGATGATTCCCATCTTTGGGAGCTCTTCCCACATTCCCTGAGTTCATCATGGGAGCAGAGTGGGTGCTCCAGGTGTTGTGTAGCCATGGAATGGAAGGGACATTACAGCTCATGCCATTCCACCCCCTGCCATGGGCAGGGACACCTTCCACTGTCCCAGGCTGCTCCCAGCCCCAATGTCCAGCCTGGCCTTGGGCACTGCCAGGGATCCAGGGGCAGCCACAGCTGCTCTGGGCACCCTGTGCCAGGGCCTGCCGACCCTCCCAGGGAACAATTCCTTCCCAATATCCCATCCAGCCCTGCCCTCTGGCAGTGGGAAGCCATTCCCTGTGTCCTGTCCCTCCATCCCTTGTCCCCAGTCCCTCTCCAGCTCTCCCGGAGCCCCTTTCAGCACAGACAGTGGAGAAGAAAACAAGTTCAGCTCACTGATGGTGGTGGCAGAGGGAAGTCGGGGCAGGAAGCACCAGTGGGACACTCTCCCGTGGGAGACACTGAGCACTTCCCTCTTTTCCCTGCTCTGATCCATGTGTCCTGGCAGGTCCAAACACGAGGAGATCGAGCTGGTGAGCCTGGAGGAGTTCTACAAAGAGGCCCCCCCTGAAATCAGCCGCCCTGCCATCACCCTGACCGAGCCCCACCAGCAGACCCTGGCCCGCCTGGACTGGGAGCTGGAGCAGCGCAAGAGGTGGGCCCGTGGTGTTCCCATTCCGTGCCCCTGCTCCAGGGCTCTGGGCAGACACCTGGAGTTCTGGGTGTCCCCACTCCATGTCCCTGCTCCAGGGGCCTGGGCAGACACCTGGAGTTCTGGGTGTCCCCACTCCGTGTCCCTGCTCCAGGGGCCTGGGCAGACACCCAGAGCTGCTGGGAGAGCAAATGTAGGGCTCAAGTCTTTCACACCCTCTCGGATTGGTGTGGAACAAGCGTTTGTTGTGTGGCTGGGAGATTCCCTCTGTGCAGAGCTGGCCTTGCTGGGATCTGTGTTCCATAGGTCAGGGAGTTCTCTGTCACTGCCTGATGATCCCTGATCTCCCTGCAAAGGGAGCCCATCCTGGCTGGAGCTGCTGCCATTCCATGCTGTGGTGTGGAGCGGAGCTGCCAACCACGCCAGGCTGGGACAGCCCCGTTTGGTGCTGCTGGCGTCACTGCTGTCCCAGGGCTCAGCTGCTCCCTGACTCTTGCCCCCTGGGAAAAGCAAACATGACACAGCATTCCTGTGTTTGGATAACAGTGTCCAGGAACAGCTTCTGGAAAGATCAGTTGGAACGTGCTGGTGGGTGCTGCCTGAGGGCAGTTCAGCAGAGCAGTGAGAGATGCTGGGTGCCTCCAACACCTCGTGCTTCCCCTCTCCCAGACCCTTCCCCTAAAACCTGGCTGCTTTTGCCTGGTGGGAGGCACAGCCCGGATCCTCCAGCTGTGGCACAAGCAGAGGAGTGTTCAGCCTGCAGAACCCTGAGGGTTCTGCTTAAAAATGATCATTGCAAACCTCACGGAGACCCTCAGCTGCACATTATATTCCCGAGAAGCCTTGAAACTCCCAGTCCTCACTCTGTGGTATCTAGGAAATGCTGTCCATTTCCCTGTCCATCTCCCACCACTGCTGAGGTGGGACGTGGCCTGTTCAGCTGCTCAAGAGCAGATGCCAGTGGTGCTTTGGGTGTTTTCTAATGTTAGTGGGGTTGTTGACATCCATCCATAATTTATGTTGGTGTTTTTAGCTGTGCAACCCCATTGGATTGGCTTTGGATTCTTTTCCACCTTGTGGGAGGTGCCTCTGGAGTGGTGTGCAGGGGTGTCAGTAGCTCTGTTTTGGGAAGGTGTGTGAACCCTGGAGCTCAGAACTTGCGTAGGGGCCTGTCGGGATGTGCACTGACCCCCACAAGTACAGTTTTGCTTGGAAACAGAATCCAGGTTCTGCAAGGTCAGGTCTGTTCCCCCTGGAGAGGAACTGGTCACTTCCATGGCCATTTTCCCTGCTCCTGCTGGGAAAGGCCTTGCAGTCAGCAGCAATAAGGAGGTTTGGTGAGTTCTCCCTAAACACGAGTGTATCCAGGGCTCGCAGCATCGTGGTGGGCTTGCATTTCCCTGGATTTTCTGTATTGAACCTTGACCATGTGACGAGAAGTGTCTCTGGGGATACAAAGTGGAAAAGCCTCTTAGGGAGCTCGGAGGGGCTGTGGCTGCTGGCAGCTCTGTGGGAGCAGATCTCCTGAGGGAAGATCCACTTGCTGCCCCTTCTTGGAACACAGCACGAGGCTGAGCTTCCCCTTTTCCTCGTTTGTTCTCCATCTCCAATCAGTTCCTTCCTCGGCGTGCCCTTGGCATTGGGAGCTCTGTGTTCACCCCATGTCTGAGCTCTCCTGGTTCCCTGTGTCAGGTCAGGAATGCTGGAGCCCATCACCCAGTGGACCCCAGCAGGTTTAGAGCTGTGGTGTGTGGCAGTGACAGAATTCCCACCCCTAGGCTGGCAGAGAAGTACAAGGAGTGCCTGACCAGCAAGGAGAAGATCCTGAAGGAGATCGAGGTGAAGAAGGAATATCTGAGCAGCCTCCAGCCTCGACTCAACAGCATCATGCAGGTACCTGAGCCTCTGCAGGAGATCACCCTCCCAGGGGCAGCTCCTGGGCTGGTTTGGGTTTGGAGATGTTTCATTCCCACTCAGGGAGGGCGAGGGGCGGATCCGAGACCCCTCCTGAGCCTCCTTGTTTATGCGGCAATTCCCGCAGAGCTGCAGCTGCAGGAGCTGCTAAATGGGCCTCTCCCTGGAGAGCCCCACGCAGTTCCAGCCCCCTGCGACTGCCTTGGGAGGGAAGAACAGGAGGAGGAACTGGGTTATTTCCAGATCCAAAACTTTCCCAGCAGAGGCAGCTGCCAGCCCTTCCCTGGGGCTCTCCGTGTTTAATCCTGCCCACCACGGCTGTGCCGGCTTCACCTCTGCCTTGCTCGGGGTGAGGAGGATGAGCTGTTCCCTTCCCGGTGCTGAAGGCTCTCCCTGTCCCTCCCCAGGCCTCCCTGCCTGTCCAGGAGTACCTGTTCATGCCCTTCGACCAGGCACACAAGCAGTACGAGACCGCCCGGCACCTCCCGCCGCCTCTCTACGTCCTCTTCGTGCAAGCCAGCGCCTACGGACAGGCCTGTGGTGAGCACCGAGGGGGCAGTGCCCCCCCACCGGCCGGATTTCACTCCTACTTGCAGGAATCACCACTTTTGGGGGGTTTTCCCCAATGTCCACTGTGCTGTGGGATTCTGCTGAGCGCAGAGCAGCGGGGTGGCCCCACAGCACGGTGAGGCAGCAGCATTTGAAACCTTGTTTGCTCAGCTGCCTTGCTGGAAGAAGTGCTTGGGAAGCTCCCTTGCCACCCCTTCCCCCCTTCCCAAGGTCGGCAGGGATGTCCTTGCAGCCTGGGAGCTGGCTGGGTGCTGTCACAGCCTCCCCAGAGCTGTCACCCCCTGTGCCTTGTGCCACCCGTGGGTGGTGGAGACTCCACGAAGGGTGGTGCTTTTCCCTGGCCTTGTAGAGACCCTTCCCACCCCTCTCCTGGAAACCTTCATCCTCTCAGGCAGCTTTGTATTTTAAGGAGCTTTCTGGAGCCTCCCTGAGTCGGGAAGGATTTCTGGAAGAGGTCAGGAATCCCACAGGCCTGTGCACACCTCCTGTGTGGTGAGGGCTGTGGAAGGACACCAGGTCCCTGCTGCATCTGCAGCCGTGGTGACACCGCTCCTCAGTCCCTGCCTGTGACAGCCAGACCCCAACCCCTCTTGGCTCTTGATAATGATTTGGCCTTCATGGGGTCAGGGAGAGTCCCTCAAAACCCAGTGTTTTCCATCCTCTGACCCCATCCTGCCCAGGAGATCTCACAGAGATCTGTGCTGAGCTCACAGAACTTTTCCAGACAACTGCCCTTCCCACTGGCCCTTTATTGGAGCTTCTTCCACCAGGAGCCAGGAGCTTTTGGGGCAGGGCTGCTCTGCACCCTGCCTTTCCAGAAGGAGTGGGATTTCTAGCTCAGTTTTCCTGTCTCCTCTGCAGATAAGAAGCTGGTGGTGGCCATTGAAGGGAGCGTGGAGGAAGCCAAGGCCCTTTACAAGCCACCTGAGGACTCACAGGGTGGGTTGTAAGCCTGGGGATTTGTTCCTGTGTGTCTGCAGCTCCTGGGACCCTGCTTTTGTTGGGAGAGGGGTGTCAGGGGGAGCCATGACCTTGGGAAAGGGCTGGTGGTCCTGCTGGAGGTGGGAGAGGTGAGCCGCGGGTGGTTCCTCTGACACTCCTCTCTCTGCACAGATGATGAGAGCGATTCTGACGCAGAGGAGGAGCAGACCACGGTAAGGGACAGCGCTGTCCCCCTCTGGGTCCGAGAGCTGGGGCTGGCTGGGGCTGGGAGCTGCCCCTGCACCCTGTGAGTGTGTCTGGAAGGGCAGCGATGTCAAATCCCGACCTTTCTGGGGGGGATGGAGCTGCCATTTCCAGTTTGTGTCCCAAATGCAGGAGCAGCCAGGGTACAGAGCTGCTCCTCTCGTGTCCCTCCACGCTCACATCCCACATCTCCAGCTGGAGCTGCTCCACTTTGTATAAATAGCCTGAGGGCAGGGAGCTGGTGTCCAACGGGGAGGGAGCCGTGTCCATCCCGTGCCAGAAGTATTCTCTGCACCAGGACTTGTTCAGCACTCCTTGGGGGAAGTGTTTCTCCTACAGATAATTCCTGCTGGATGCTGAGGAGAGACTGGAGGTGCTGGTTCCTCCTGGCAGCAAAGCCTGAGGGGGCTCTGGGCCTCCACTCCCACCTCCTGGCACCAGCACTGGGTGTTTTGGGCTGTTCCTGTGGGGAAGGGTGAAGGGAAGGGCCTCAGGTGCCCAGAGAAGGGAATGGAGCTTGGAAAGGGTCAGGAGCAACTGAGGGAGCTGGGAAAGGGGCTCAGGCTGGAGAAAAGGAGGCTCAGGGGGGCCCTTGTGGCTCTGCACAACTCCCTGACAGGAGGGGGCAGCCGGGGGGGTCGGGCTCTGCTCCCAGGGAACAGGGACAGGAGCACAGGGAACAGAGTTTGCCAGAGGAGGATATAAGGGAAGTTCCTTCATGGGGAGGGCTGTCCAGCCCTGGCACAGCTGCCCAGGGCAGTGCTGGAGTCCCCATCCCTGGAGGGACTGAACACATGTGGATGTGACACTTGGGGACAGGGGTCAGTGGTGGCCTTGGCAGTGCTGAGTTGGACTCAATGCTCTCAGAGGGCTTTTCCAGCCTAAAGGATTTGGTGATTCTAAGTTCTGCCTCTTGCAGTGGGAGAGCTTTTGGGCCAGCAGGTCCTTGGCTTTGTCTCCCAGGAGTGGAGACGTTCCTTGGAGCTGAAGGAATGACGGGAACCAGAGCTGAGCTGGTTTCCTGCTCTCCCTCTCCAGGGCAGCTGGGGCCGTGGTGCTGGGGGTTTGGGGGACTGGAAGGAAAGAGCAGTGGGCTGGGAAGGTCCATGGGTTGGTGAGGAGCAGGAGGAGGCTCTGAGAGCTGTTTCACCCCCCAGAAGCGGCGCAGGCCCACCCTGGGCGTGCAGCTGGACGACAAACGCAAGGAGATGCTGAAGCGACACCCCTTGTCCGTCACCCTCGACCTGAAGTGCAAAGGTGAGGGGCTCTGGGGTGTGACAGCAGCTCAGGGACTGACCCCAGCAGCACCCTGGGGACCGTGGGGGGAGCTGTGGGTGTGGAGGGGTTTCTCTGAGTTGGAGCAGACACCAATGTCACCCTTTCTGTGTGGGCAGATGAGAACGTGCTTCACCTGACCTTCCACTACCTGATGAACCTCAACGTCATGACAGTGAAGGCCAAGGTGACCACTGCTGTGGAGATGACCACGGCTATCAGTGCTGGGTAAGGAGAGCCCCATGGGCAGCAAGCCTGGAGATCATTGGGCACTGATCCCATGGGATCCAGGAGCCCTGCAAAGCCTGGAGATCATTGGGCACTGATCCCATGGGATCCAGGAGCCCTGCAGAGCCTGGAGATCACTGGGCACTGATCCCATGGGATCCAGGAGCCCTGCGGAGCCTGGAGATCACGGGGCACTGATCCCATGGGATCCAGGAGCCCTGCAAAGCCTGGAGATCACTGGGCACTGATCCCATGGGATCCAGGAGCCCTGCGGAGCCTGGAGATCACTGGGCACTGATCCCATGGGGTTTGGGAGCCCTGCAGAGCCTGGAGATCGTCAGGCAGTGATCCCATGGGGTTTGGGAGCCCTGCAGAGCTTGGAGCTCATCAGGCACTGATCCCATGGGATCCAGGAGCTCTGCACAGCCCAGAGCTCCTCAGGCAGTGACCCCTCTGCCCCCGTGGGTCCAGGAGCCCTGCACAGCCCAAGCACCTTCTTCCTCCTCTCCTCTACCATGACAATCCACAGTCAGGGAGTTTGGGAAGCTCTCAGCAGTGCCAGAGCTGTCAGGGGCTGGGGGAAAGCCTTTCCTGCTGACACATTCAGCCTCCCTGCCACAGGCAGAGCCTGGCAGCTCCCTCACCTGACTGCTGCCGAGGTCACCTTGTCCTGAGCTCCGGAGATGCAGCTGCCTCTCCCTGTGCTCCCCAGAGCCCGCTGGAGCCTGGTTGGTGTGAGGAACAGCTGAAGTGGCAGCTTTGGGAGCCTGCCCGGGGAGCTCCCACCAGCTGCCAGCTCTGTGGTGGCTCTCCCTGGGACAGGAGGTGGGAGAGGCCTGGCTGGGCTTGCCTGGGAGCAAGTGCAGCCTCCCAGCCTGTCCCATATGCAGCCTCCTCATCCTGCTGGGGTTCTCTTCTTGCTGCAAACACCCCAAACCCTCTGTGGCAGCAGCTGGAGATGCTGTGCAGGGCATTCCCTCCCTCCTGCTGCCCTTGGCTGTGTAACCCCAAACCAGGGAGGCTGTGCCTTGAGCCAGACCCCAAATCCTGCAGCCTGTTATGCTTGGTTGGGCTTGTGAGTACAGTCAGACATGAGGAATTTTATGGCACTGGAGGGAGCAGGAGCTGGTGCCCTGTGATTTCCATCTTCTCCCAGCCAGGGAGGAGACAGCTCTCCTTTAGGAGTGGAATCAGGGGAAGGTCATTCAGGTCTTGAACTCATGGAGCTCTTAATCCCCTTCTCTGGGCTCGAGGGCTGTTTGTTGGTGGGGAGATGTGGAGCCCAGGCTGCTGCAGATTCACCTCTCCCCTCTTCCTGCCAGGGACCTGCTCTCCCCAGACTCCCTCCTCAACTGCCTCTATCCGGGGGACCACGGGAGGAAAACGCCCAACCCGGCCAACCAGTTCCAGTTTGATAAAGTGGGGTGAGTGTCACCAGGCCAGTGCCTTGAATTCCTCACTCCAGCACAGCAAATCCTCCCTGGCTCCATGTGACCCTTCCTCGTTGTCCTCACAGCATCCTGACCCTGAGTGACTACGTGACAGAGCTGGGACACCCCTACGTGTGGGTGCAGAAGCTGGGCGGCCTGCATTTCCCCAAGGATCAGCCTCAGGCATGGCACAAACCCCTCCTCTCTCCCCCACAGCGTCGGGCTGAGGTTTGGGGTCCTGTCCTGTCCCCCTGCTGGCACCAGCTGCTCCCAAACCATGGTGCACCCATGGCTGGGACAGGCTGGGCTGGGTGTGTGCGTGGGGCCACGCTGACGTGGTTATGTCACACACGGGGTAGTCCAAGCCCTGTCAGTGACACTGAGTGACCCCGTGGGTTTCTGTCCCTGTGGGGGGTGGCTCCTGTGGACTGACATCCCTCCTGCCCTCCCTCCAGCACACGGTGGCTGCTGACAACTCCCTGAGTGCCAGCCACATGGAGCTGACGGTGAAGCTGCTCCGGAGCCGCCTGCAGTCCCGCCTGGCCCTGCACAAGCAGTTTGCATCCCTCGGTGAGTGCTGGGCTCCCTGCCCCTCCCTGGGTCACAGGACACAGTGACAGGGTCCTGCCAGGCCCTCCACCCTTCCCTGGGGACAGGGGTGCAGTGGCAGGGTCCTGCTGGGCTCCCCATCCATTCCTTGGGGACAGGGGTGCAGTGGCAGGGTCCTGCTGGCTCCCCACCCATTCCTTGGGGACAGGGGTGCAGTGGCAGGGTCCCCATGCAGGGAAGCATCTCCTCCCTGCTCAGCCAAGCTCCAGGTGGTCCTGAATCCCAGTTACTCCAAGCTGCTGCCCATCTTCATCTAGTGCCTAAACTGCGAGGGAGGGTGGGACAGCACTACCAGGAGAGGAGACATCAGCTGGCTGATGTCACCTCTGATGGGTGGCAGTGCCACCCTCAGCATTCCCAGTTGTTCCCTCTGCCCTCAGGAGCTGTAGGAATGAGGGAGCTGCCCTATTTTGGGTGGCAGAGGAAGGCTCTGCCCCCTCCAGTGCCCAGCACCTCTTTGGGAATGGCCATCCCAGTGCTGGGAAGCGATTTGGGACGTGGTGGGAGGTGAACTGCGCACCCACGTGTGTTGTGTGCCTGTCAGGCAGCCCAAGGATCCAGTGGGATCACAGGTCAAGGATCCAATGGGATCGTAGTCTTAAGGATCCCATGGGATCACAGGCCAGGCATCCAGTGGGATCACAGGCCAAGGATCCAGTGGGATCACAGGCCAAGGATCCAGTGGGATCACAGGCCAGGGATCCAGTGGAATTGCAGTCTAAGGATCCCATGGGATCACAGGCCAGGGATCCAGTGGAATTGCAGTCTAAGGATCCCATAGGATCGCACCCAGGCCTCTGCTGGGCACCTGAGGGAGCTGCTGTAGGATGATGGTGTCCCCACGTCCCGCTTTGGGAGTGTCCCCGCTGCAGGACAGTGACAGAGCTGTGTCCCCAGCCCTGCCCTGCTCAGGGGCCCTGTCCTCGTTCCAGAGCACGGCGTTGTGCCCGTGTCCAGCGAGTGCCAGCAGCTCTTCCCGACCAAGATCGTCTCGCGCCTGGTGAAGTGGACAGCCATTCCCTACGAGGATTATGCCGTAAGTGCTGAGCACGAGGCTGAATCCCTCCCTCCCAGCTCCCTCCCAGCTCCCACATGGCACTGGAGCCTCCATTCCTCCTTCTCCTCTCAGGAGCTGCCCTACACTAAGGATGTGATCGAGGCCGGCTTGGCTGAAGACACTCACCTCTACTACATGGCCCTGATAGAGAGGGGAACAGGTAGGCACCTTGCCTTCCCTTGGCAATTCCCAATCCCCACCCCAGGGCAGCTTCTGGGAGCTTTCGTGGGTAATCCAGCCGTGAGTGACACCTTTTCCCTGCTCAGCCAAGCTCCAGGCAGCCGTGGTGCTGAACCCCGGGTATTCCACGCTGCCGCCCGTCTTCAGCCTGTGCCTCAACTGGAAGGGGGAGCGCAACAGCAGCAACGACGACAACATTCGGGTACTGTGGGGTGGGGCCCCTGGCTTTTTTGGGGGTGTCCCCAGCAGTTCTGTGTCCATAACAAGGGAATGTTGGGGTGAGCTGGTGGCTGGACACTCGTGGGAATGCAGAGTAGAGATCCAAGCCTGTGCTGACCTCATCCCTGTTTTCCAGGCCATGGAGAGTGAGGTCAATGTCTACTACAAGGAGCTGTGGGGGCCCAAACCGGGCTACCAGCTCCTCACCAACCAGCTGCAGCGCCTGTGCATGGTGCTGGACGTGTACCTGGAGACAGAGCCCCACGATCCCAGCGTGGAGGGGCCCAAGGAGTTCCCCCAGGAGAAGATGTGTCTGCGCCTGGTCAGGTGGGAGCTGGCTGGGGGCTGAGGGTGCTGGCAGGGACTCTGGTGGCATTGCTGATCCCTGGAGCCAGCCTGGAAGTGTGTCCTGAGGGAATCTGCCCCCACAGCTGGGCAGTATCCCGGGGACTGGGCCTTTCTGTGGGTGCCACGGGCTGTTCCTGATCCCTGTGGGTCACAGCCTCTCCCTCTTCTCCTCTTCCAGGGGTCCCCTGCGCCTGAAGCCCTTCAAGTTCAACTACCCCCAGGGGTTCTTCAGCCATCGCTGAGCAGCCCTGGGCATCACTCTGGGATGGGACTCCTTCACTCTGTGAGAGGAGTGTTCCCATCCCGACTTTTCAGCTCCTTTTCCAAGATTCTGGGTTTTGTCTGAAGGTTTTGTAGTCAAAGGGATTAAACTGAACTGAAGAAAAAATGTATGGGTGCCTTGTCTGTGCAGAGGGCTGGCATGGGGGACCTGTGAGGGCTGCAGCAAGCCCTGTGTCCCATCCCTGGGCTCCGACAGCCTTTCCAGGGATGCTGCCTGCCTCCTCACTTCCCTCCCCACCACAGGCTCTGGGGAGCTGAGATGGCTAAAAACTGAGGTGGCTAAAAATAGCCCTTTTCCCGAGCCTGCACTGCAGCCCCAGCCTGTCCTTGCTGCCTGGCTGCCGTCCCATTGGCACAATCCCTGCATCCCGGGGACTGCTCTGCTCCCTGGCCTTGGAGAGGGGAGCAGAGCAGGCTCCTGGGAGGGGCAGGATGAGGGTTGGGACATCCCAGCATCCCAGCTCGCCCTGCTTGGTGTCAGGGGGTTGGGATGTGCCCCCTCCCCAGCACCACTCCCTGTGAGGGTCCCAGACTGGCAGAGCTGGGGGTCCATCACCCCTCCCAAGGTCACTGTCCCTCCTTCATCCCAGCCTCTCCCTGTCTCCCCAGGAGTGATTTCTCCCCCAGGAGGGCTGACAGCCCCTCCTGCAGCCCCCAGCCCCTGCCCTCGGTGCAGTGCTGCAGTGCCGGGCTGTGCTGCAGCCCTTGGGTCAAACCAGGCTCTCCCAGTCCCTTGGGAGCCACGCTTTAAAAAAAGGAAGGATGGGAAAAACCACACTGAAATCCTTCGGAAAGCACGGCAGGGCTGGCCCTGTTTCCATCCTCAGGGCACAGGGTCCTTCCTGCCTGCTGTAGGGTGTGGTTTTCCTCTGGAAAGCCCCGTGTGACCCACCCCAGTGCCGGGTGACAGATCCCAGCACCACATTCCCACCTTCCCTCCCTGTCCTCCCCCCAGGACGAGCCAGCAGAGCCGGGGTGTCTCTGTAAGCACTTTTATTTGGTTATTGCACAGAAAGCAAAGATCAGTGGGCTGAGGTTCCTGGTGCACCGAGTGTGTCTGTGAGCATTCCAGCAGCTCCCAGCCTCTCCCACCTCTGCCCGGAGGGACTGTCACCCCCCAGGGCAGGGCAGGACCCCGCCAGCCCCCCCAAGCAGCTACAGCTCTGCATTGCACTCATCCATCCATTGCACATACATTAAATAAATGCACTTAGAGGAGAAGGGCAGTGGGGTTCCCCCGGGGGTCCCCCCTCTTCTCCTGGGTTATAATTCAAGTGTTTAAATGTGGCGCTCGGCAAATATCACGTTCTGCGAGGGAAGCAATCGCCCACCCGAGGGGCTCTCACGGTCCTATTGCTAAGGGAAAGCCTGGCCTGGGGGCCCTGGGGGTCCCTGGGGTCCCACCCCGGGCCCAGCTGTCGGAGGGAGCAGAGCAGCTCCCGTGCCCGGAGGTGCCTTCGGCGCCCGGGACTCTCCCGTCACTTCTTCCCCGGCGCCGGCTCAGGGGCTGTGCCCTCCTTGCTGGAGGGAGCCTCGACTTTGGGGGGGTCCTTACTGGCTTTGGGCTCATCTTTGGGTTTTGCTTTAGCTTTGGGTTCTTCCACCTTCTTGGGTTCCTCCACCTTCTCCTTCTTGGGTTCCTCCACCTTCTCCTTCTTGGGTTCCTCCACCTTCTTGTGCTCCTCTGCCTTTTCTTTCTTGGGTTCCTCCACCTTCTTGGGCTCCTCCACCTTCTCCTTCTTTGGCTCCTCCACCTTCTCCTTCTTGGGTTCTTCCACTTTCTTCTTGGGCTCCTCCACCTTCTCCTCAGCCTTTGGCTTCTCAGCCTCCTTGGTGGCTGCTTTGCTGACCTCCTGCTGAGGTTTTGCTGGAGCCTCCTCGGCCTTTCCCTCTTCAGCGGGTTTGGGGCTTGGCTTGGTGGCCTCTTTGGCCTGCGGAGCTGGAGGCTCCGGCACAGCAGCCGCCTTCTCTTTGGGTTTCTCCTCTGCCTTGGCTGGGACGTCCTTCTTGGGAGCTTCCTCCTTCTTACCCTCCTCGGGCTTGGAGGGAGCCTTCACCTCCTTGGGCGGCTCCTCCTTGGCGGGGGCCTTTGGCTCCTTCGGGGCAGGGCTTGGCTCCTTGGCTGGGGCCGCTTCCTTCTGCGGGGACTTGGCCTCCTCCTTCTCGGGAGATTTGGCTTTCTCTGGGGACTTCACGGCCGGGGCCTTGGGCTCCTCCTTGGAGGGGGTTGGGGGCTTCTCTGGGGACTTCACAGTCGGGGGCTTGGCCTCCTCCTTCACGGGAGATTTGGCTTTCTCTGGGGATTTCACCGCCGGGGCCTTGATCTCCTCCTTGGAGGGGGTCGGGGGCTTCTCTGGGGATTTGACAGATGGGGGTTTGGCTTCCTCTTTGGAGGGAGTTGCAGGTGGCTCTGGGGACTTCACAGCCGGGCTCTTGGCCTCTTCTTTAGAGGGGGCTGGGGGTTTCTCTGGGGACTTGACAGTCGGGGTCTTGGCCCCCTCTTTTGAGGGGGGTGTGGGTTTCTCCGGGGATTTCACTGTTGGGGTCTTGGCCTCATCCTTTGAGGGAGGTGCAGGTTTCTCTGGGGATTTCACTGTTGGAGTCTTGGCCTCCTCTTTTGAGGGCGTTGATGGCTTTTCAGGGGATTTGACAGCTGGAGCCTTGGCCTCCTCCTTTGAGGGGGTTGCAGGTTTTTCAGGGGACTTGGCTGCTGGGCTCTTGGCCTCCTCCTTTGAGGGAGACTCTGGTTTCTCCGGGGACTTGGCCTCTTCCTTGGAGGGGGACTCGGGTTTTTCTGGGGACTTGGCCTCCTCTTTTGCAGGAGACTTGGCCTTTTCTTCACCCTCTTCTTCAGCTTTCTCCTCTTCTTCTTCCTCCTCCTCCTCCTTCTCTTCGGCTTTTTCCTCTTCAGCCTCTTTCTCAGCCTCCTCTTCCTCTGTGACCTCCTCAGTCACCTGGATTTCCTCCGTCTGCTCCTCCACAATCACTGTCTCCTTCTCTGATTTTTCCACCACCTTGATCTTCTCCTCGCTCTTCACCTTGATGCTGGTGGTGATGCTGGGAGCCTTGGGGACCACCTCGGGGTAGGAGAGCATCCCAATGCCAGTCTCAAGCCGATATTCCTCCCCTTCCAGGAGCTTTCTGCCAGGGAGAGACCAGAGCAGGGCACTCAGTGATGGCTTCTCATCTCCTCCCATGACCAGGAGCTGCTGGTGGTGTCCTGCAGCTCCATCTCCTTCCCTGCCCCATCCCGGATGACCCTCCTGCTCCTGTGGCCTGGGATGAGGAGGTTTCCTCGCCCTTCCCTCCACAAACCACTGGGTCACCCAACTGGACGTTGCCCAACATGGCTTTGGAGGATGGATGATTTTGTCACCAAAAAGAGCCCAGGTGTTAACGAGGGACCTTGAGCAGACCTGGCTGAGACCCCCCACACCTCTCCCTGCACCCCCTGTACCTGTAGGCAGCAATTTCGATGTCCAGGGCCATTTTGACGTTGAGCAGATCCTGGTACTCCCGGAGCTGAGCTGCCATCTCCCACTTGGTGTTCCTCAGCTCGCTGTCAAGCTGCTGGATGGTTTCCTGTGGGCACACAGAGCAGTCATGGCAGGGGGGACACATGACACAGTCCCCGGGAGCAGGGGGACACAGAGCACCCCTAAACTGTCCCCTGGTCTCCAGCACCAGGGTGTCCTCACAGCAGCCACCTCTTCCTGCAGACACACAGGGAAGGGGACACAGCCAGGGGTTGTCCCAGGGTGTCCATTTGCCTTGGGGGACCTGGCAGGAGCCCTGCATGCCCTGAGCAAGGAGCTGCACTCCCCTGGCCCGCTCCCAGCACTCCCTCCAGCAGGGACAAGCTGTGGGAATGCTTCCAGGACTGGGGTGAGTCCAATGGCAACTAAACTCCACCTGGAGGCTGATGGGGCATCACCCTGGGGACAGCACTTCATTCCAAGGCCACCAATGCAGTCCTCAATGCCAGGATCTGGGGGACAGGATGTGGCCTGAACCCTGGACACGCCTCTGTGGTGTTTGTGACCATCCTCACAGGCAGCTCAGTGCCAGGCAGGGCCACGGGGCAGCTCCAGGGGTGCTGAGGGGCACAACAGCCCGGACACCACCGCAGGCTCTGAGTTCCTGATCCCTGTGGGGTGGGGAAGGCCGGCTCTGACAGAGCCCCGAGCATTTGGCACAGCTCACTCACATCCCCGAAGCCAAAACCCCAGCGCTGCTCCTCCCCAGCAGCTGGATTGTCCCTCCCAGCCTGGGCCGCTGCCCACTGCGCCACGGTACCTGGTAGGACAGGACATCTGCATGGTGGCGCTCCTCCGAGTCCTGCCGCTGCCTCTCCAGCGACTCCTGCGTCCCTTTGAGCGCTTCCAGCTCGGTGGTCTTGGCCTGGAGCTGCCGGCGGTACTCGGAGATCTCCTCCTGGGCCAGGCGCATGGCGTCCGTGTTCACCTTGGCCACCTCCGAGAGCTTGTCCAGCCTCACTGCAGCGGGGACAAGGGAAGCTGCAGGGCGGGAGGGAAGGAGGCTGCAGCCTCCCCTCCTTGAGGAAACTCCCACCTGCCCGTGCCACACATCCCTGTCCTCCGCAGGGCTGTCCCAGGCTCCCCGAGCACTCTGCCTTCCCCACCCCTCGCTCCGTCTCTGCCGGGGAGTGAAGGAGGACGGGCAGGACGAGCTCGGGGGGTGTTTCTGCCATCCCGGACTTCACCCAGTGCAGACGCTCGCTGCAGCCCCCGCCTCCCCTTCAGCTGTGCCACAGCCGCTGCCCCACCG
>VZRO01006429.1:29525-43058 GCA_013397915.1 Daphoenositta chrysoptera
CCTCCCCGAGCTCCGCCGGTGCGCTCCGGGACGGGCCCCGCGGGGTTCGGGCCGCGCCGCGTCCTCCTGGGCCCGGGCCCCTCCCGCCCCCGACCCGAGCGGCGTCTCCGCTCCTCCCTCCGGGCCCGGCCGTGTCCCGGTTCTGACCCCGGCCCGGGCTGTGGCCCCGGGCTGTGTCCCCGTTCTGAGCCCCTGCCCTGGGCTGTGCCCCCATCCTCCCCTCCTCGGCCCGGGCTGTGTTCCCCTCCCAGCCCCGGCCGGGGCGCACGGGGGTCCCCCGGTCCCGCAGCCTCCCCCGGGCCATGTCCCGTGTCCCGCCTGTCCCCGCCTGTCCCGCGGCAGCTCCGTGTCCCAGCGCCGCCCTCCCGGCTCCATCCCGGAGGGGTCGCCCCGGGATCTCCCCCGCACCCCGGGCACCGCGTCCCGGCCACGGCCAGAGCCCCGCGGGCACCGCACCGGGGGCAGGACCCTCGGGGGCGCTGGGGGACACGCGGTGACCCTTTCACCCGCCTCGGGGCACGGCACATCCGTGGGGAAAGGTCTTGGCGGTGCATGGAATAAGCTGGGAAACGGGAGTGGAGCAGACAGGGAGGCAGCTGGGCTGATATCCTGTTCTCGCGGCCTCCTCCGTGGGGATTTTAGGGAGAAAAACCCGAAACGGGATAAAAAGGAGCTGGGAGACAGCTCCAGCCCGAAGGAGCCGTGTTGGAGGTGGTGGTGTTGTTCTTGCAGGTGTTTTTGTCGTGTGGAGTTTCCCAGAGCTTTAACCCCTGTCGGGGGTCCCATCCCCCCCGGCAGCGGGGCTCAGCTGGGGTTCTGTGTCTGCTCTCTCCTGGGGTGACACAAAATGGGATAAGCCTCGGATGAGCAGTTGGATTGATGAGGTTTGTGGCTCCCACACCCATTTGTGGGGTCGGGCTGCCAGGCTGAACAGGCTTTGGGACCCCGAGGGGCTTTCCAGAGGTGTTGGGCCTGTCTTGGATCAAGCCAGGCTGGGAATTCCATGGCAGGAGGTGCCCAACCCTGCAGATCCTGGTTTGCCCAGGAGAACATCCTCCCTGCCGTGGGAGCCTGGTGCTGTGTCCAGAACAAGGTCCTTGCTGTCCCTGAGGGTGCTCAGCTGGAGTTGGGGGGAGCCCCTGTGGGTTGAAGGTGATTAAAAATCCCCCCAGCTCTCAGGGCACGGTGCTTTGGGCTCTGGGGCAGTGGGATGCTGGCAGTGTGTGCTGCAGGGGACACCTCAGGATTGGCCTTTTTCCCCGGGTTTATTCCCCAGTTATTGGCCGGTGGGATGGATCGGTTGCAGCTCATCTGCTGGTGCCACTGCTTTGCATCTGCCACGATTTTGGGCACCTTGCTGAGGGCACAGTGAGTTTGGCAGGGCTTCTACCCCCGAGTTATCCAAGGAGCCCCTCGTTTGATGGAGGTGGAGCCTTTTGGAAGGCTCTGGGGTTGGTCAGTAACAGATTTGTGAGGATGTGGATGGGTTGATCCCAGTTGGGATGCAGTGGAATCGCAGCCCTGCGCTGCTGCAGGGCCGAGTTGGAGCAAAGACTGCCTCCAGTTAGGCCAGATACAGGAAAAATATCTGATGGGAACGTGTGTGGGGCTGGTGTGAGCCCCTGGGGGCTGTGGCAGCCTGGCAGAGGTGGGATGTGACGGGGATGGGAGCTGTAGGATGGGATCTGGCTGTAGGATGGGATCGCCAGGAAGCACTGCTGGGAGTAGGGAGGGCAAGAACTGGCATCAGCACAAGGCTCCTTTCGGGTTTTGTGTCCTCAGCCTCTCTCCTTCCACTCTGGGGTGTTTCTCTCCCCTCTGGTGTCTGTGCCAGCTCCTGGGGTTTATCCGTAGGGCAGGGATGTGCTCGGAGCTGTGGGGAACCATCCCCACCTCAGCCCTGCCTGCTCTCTGCACTGCCCTGGCCCTGCCTCACACCAGCAGGGGACAGTTATGTGATTCCCCACGGCTCCAGTTACCCATTAATTTTTTAGACTCTTCCTTAATTTCCTTAATTGTGCCACCTTGGCCCTCGAGTGCTCCATTTCCGGCTGTGGTGTTTGCTTGTGGGAGTTCCCTTTCCCTGCTAACCTCCAGCTGCCCCTCTGTTTTCCAGGTGAGCCCTTTCCTAGGAGCTTCCCCTTTGAGTTCCTGCTCCTTTCTCCTCTCCCTGGATTTAGGTCCCAGCCTGTCCCCCCTGAATTCCAGCTGGAATATGTGCAGGGATGAACCTCCTGCCTTTGTTCCCTTCCTTCCTTCCTTGCCGAGACCTGGGTCAGGCTGGGGAGATCAGAGCTCTGGCAGCCTGGTCTGGGCTGTCACAGGGTCTGGAAAGACCTGGGAGCTGTGGTGGGCTGGGACAGCCGGGGATTTGGGGTGTCTTGGGTATGGTTAAAGGCTGCATCCCGGCCCTGGCAGTGGGTCTGTGTTGGTGGAAGCTGAAAGTGAATCCAGAGGAGGCCACGGAGCTGCTCCAAGGGCTGGAGCCCCTCTGCTCTGGAGCCAGGCTGGGAGAGCTGGGGGTGCTCACCTGGAGAGGAGAAGGCTCCAGGGAGAGCTCAGAGCCCCTGGCAGGGCCTGAAGGGGCTCCAGGAGAGCTGGAGAGGGACTGGGGACAAGGGATGGAGGGACAGGACACAGGGAATGGCTTCCCACTGCCAGAGGGCAGGGCTGGATGGGATATTGGGAAGGAATTGTTCCCTGGGAGGGTGGGCAGGCCCTGGCACAGGGTGCCCAGAGCAGCTGTGGCTGCCCCTGGATCCCTGGCAGTGCCCAAGGCCAGGCTGGACATTGGGGCTTGGAGCAGCCTGGGACAGTGGGAGGTGTCCCTGCCATGGCAGGGGTGGCACTGGGTGGGCTTTGAGGTCCCTTCCCACCCAACCCATTCCATGGTTCTGTGAAAGCCTCTGGTCAGCAGCATCTCAGCCCTGAAGAATGGAGGAATTGTCCTAAAACAGGGTGATAAACGCAGCAGAAGAAGTGAGTTTTCTTCTTCCACTCTCCATAAGAGGAAATGAGGGATGGCTCATTTGGCATTGGTGTCATTCCCAGGAACCCCCTGGCAGCACCCACCTCGGGGGGAAGCACGGGGGGGTGTTTGCTGTTGTATTTTGGGTTTAGAAGCTTCTTATCTCCCCAGGATAGCTGAATTTGGGAGCTGCTGGTGTGGCAGTGGGAAAAATGAGATGGCTGAGCTCTTCCATGTCCCTGCCCCGGGGGCTTGAGAGACTCAGGAGAGCAGCATTGCTGTGGCTCGTGTGGAGCTGTGGATTTAGTCCTGAGGGGTGAATAAAATCAGGGATAAGAGGCTTTGCAGAGCCCCTTTTTCCCAGCAGTTGCCATGAGAGGCTGTGGGTTTGTGCCACTACCAAAACCTGTCCCAAAACCAGACCTGAGGAGCCCAAACTGGGTGTGGGGGAGCTCTGGGTGCTCCCCTCCAGTAGCTCCCAGATTCTTAACTCCTTGAATCCCATTTAAAACAAGCTGGGCATGAGGATGGGGCAAAACCTGAGCCACCACAAGGTCAGGGGTGGTTGCTCTCCTTCGTTTCGTTGCTTGCATCCTGTGTTTTGTGAGCGAGGAGCTGCTCCACCCAGCCTCTCCCTGGGAGATCGGCGTGGAAGGGAGCTGGGTGGGCATTGCTGAGGGAGCAAACAGCTTCTGTCAGCTCCCAGCCCTGCAGCACAGGCTCGCACCCTCCAGAGCAGAGCCGGCAGCAGCGCTGGCCCCTGCCCAAGGGCTGAGCCGTGGGAATTCACCTGCGGCGGTCGCGCCCCGCGCTGGCAGCCAGCCCTGCCCCGTCACCCTGGGACACACGGGGTGCAGGGTGCTGGGTGCTGGGCTTTGGCAGCTGTTTGCATCCCCTCATCCCCCTGCTCCTGGCCCTGGGGTGCTTCCTGCCGGGAAGGCTGTGCCGGTGTCAGGAGTGAGGGGCGAGCCTTCCTTCCCGAGCTGGAGGAGCTGCTCTCCTTCTCGGAGTCGCTGCAGGGCTTGAAGGCGTGGGGAGCAGGGGTGGTTGTCTCAGCCTCTGGAGTTAGCGGGGTTTAGGGTGGCTGAACCACACGTTGGTGGGGCTGTGGATGGGAAAAGCACAGGCTGTGCTTTCCCCGGGCTCTGGGAAAGCGGGAAGCTGCGGGGAAGCGGCCGGTGTGATTCACGGCTCTGGGCTGCCTGCAGAAATTCCCTGCTCGGCTTCAAGTTTGCTTTCCAGGCACTTCTGCAGAGCAGGGCTGAGTGCGAGCCAGGTCCTGGAATCGGAGGGACTGCAGTGAATCCTCCTTCCTTCATTTCTTCCTTCCTTCCTTCCTTCCTCCCTGTCTGGCAGGACGGGATCTGCAGTGAGGCGCAGAGAGCTGCGGCGCAGCCCGGAGCTCCCGCTGTTCCCTGGAGAGCCATCGACTTAGAGGGATAAAAAAGGCTCTGAATCAATCCCAGGTAACCGAGGCAGGGAGGAGTGTCCTGTCTCGGCAGGGGCAGGGCTGTGGGAGCGTGGTGCCAGGCTTCCCCCTCTGGAGCAGCAGCGGGATCACGCTGCCAGCCCCCAGAGCAGCCCCAAACCCACGCAAACTCCTTCCCTCTCACTCCCTGCCAAGCCGTGTGCTCTGCCCGGCGTGCTCAACCCCCAGATTTCATCCAGATTTTCTTTTTATCCCTGCTGGGGATCCCTCTTCAGCTTGGACAGGGAACAGAGGACGCAGTTCCTCTGTGCTCCTGCTGCGTTTGGCTTTCAAGATGCTCATTTGCATTTTAAACCCATCCGCAAGCTCTTTTTTTTTTTAATCTTTTTTTTTTCCACTTGGCTTTGCTTCCCGTGCTCCTGCCCCTCCAAAACAGCAAGGCCACTGCAGGCTTTCAAGGACGAGCCTCTGGTTCCTTTCCTATTGAAGGAAAGCTGGGAAAACCAGCCCTAAAAAAGCCAAATCCCCGCTGACCTTTCCGAAGGGCTGCACATCTCCTTCCTCAGCCTGCCAAGCCCTAAATCTGCCCTAAACTGCCTGAATTATATAATGGAGCCTCGAGTGCTGGGCGGAAACCTCGCACCCTTGGAATTTAAAGCAACCCTGCTGGAGCAGGGATGGTTTCTGGAAGAGGCTCCCTTTGATCTGGCAGATCCGTGCCCCTCGGCTGCGCTGTCCCGTTGAGCTGAGCCTGGGGTTTGGCTCAGTTCCTGTCCCCAGCCCAGAGCTGTTCCCTGTGTAGGTGTGAGGGAGGGCTGGGTGTGAGTTTTTTCCCTAAGACAGCGTTTTTTGGATGAGGAGATGTGGATCCAGGGGGGATCACTGAGCCCCTGCTGCCTGGCTCTGTGCAGGATGGGATGAGCAAAGCCAGGCCTGCATCCCTGGAATCTTCAGTGATTCCCTTCCTCCTCCACATCCTCAGCTGATTTCCCATTGTCACAGAGCTGCGAGGAGCTCACCCTCCCTTAGGGGTTGTGACTCTTCCCGTGACATCCCAAACTCTTTCCCTCCCCTGGTTTTTCCTTCCCGGAGCTCTCCATAACGATCCCAGCAAGGAAATGATCAACCCTGAAGCTCTGTGCTCTGCCTCTCCTCCCAGGGCCGTGCTGCTGGCTGGAGACCACCATGACGGACTCCAAGTACTTCACCACCACCAAAAAAGGTAAGGGAAGGAGCAGGAATATCACAGTTCACCCCCAAATCACCAGCTGGTTCTTACACCTCCATAAACCAGGCAGGGAGGGTTGGGAAGCTCCCGTGGGAATGCTCTGGCTGACACCACGCCCTGCTCCTCGCTGCCAGGCTGCTGTGGGGTCAGGACACCTTGTCCCCAGCTCCCTGAGCCCGGCTGGTGGCAGCTGGTGATCGGCTTTAGCGGCTCAGGAGCTCCCCTGGGCAGCGCTCGGGGCCTTAAGCACTCTCCAGAGGGAGGAATTAATGTGGAGAGAAGCCATGTGGCATCTCCTCTTCAATCTGCCGGCCCAGGAGGGAATAAGGAGCTCAGCGTGGCCTCAGGAGGGCAGGAGATGGTGCCCTGGGCTGGGGCATTGCTGCCACAGGCAGGGAGAGATTTGGGAGCCGCCCTCCCTCAGATGGGCTTGAAGAGCAGTGCCCAAAATCCATCTGCCATCATCCCTGGGAAGAGTAGGCCCTTCTGGGACTGGGATAACCACCCCACAGCCAAAAATACCCACTGGATAACCCCATCCTGTGCCCGTGGGGTGCTCCTGCAGCATCTCCCATCCCTGTGGGGCTGCAGGAGCCACAGGGATTCACCAGGAGGCTTGTGTCCATTTCCATGGAGGAGAGCTGAGCCCCCAGGGCAGCCCCAGCCCTCGGTGAGGTGTTTGGGAAGTTCAGTCCACCCTTTCAGGGGTGGCAAAGGATCCCTGGCACACAGTGGGTGGGAGCTGAGCTCACCCAGCTGAGGGGTGGGGTGCCCCTTCCACTGATCCCTGAGCTCCCACTTCTCCCGATTTTCCAGGGGAGATATTTGAGCTGAAAGCTGAGCTGAACAGCGACAAGAAGGAGAAGAAGAAGGAGGCTGTGAAGAAGGTGATCGCCTCCATGACTGTCGGCAAGGACGTCAGGTGTGTGCTGGGCTGGGTCACGGAATACCCCGAGTGGGAAGGGACCCCCAGGGATCACCCAGCCCAGCCCCTGGCCCTGCCCAGACACCCCAACAGCCCCACCCTGTCCATCCCTGGCAGCGCTGCCCAAACGCTCCTGGAGCTCTGGCAGCCTCGGGGCCGTGCCCATTCCCTGGGGAGCCTGGGCAGTGCCAGCACCATCTGGGGGAAGAACCTTTCCCTAAAATCCATCCTACACCTCCCCTCCCTGCTGTTCTCTGAGGTGCCCAAGCCAAACCCAGATGGCTTTTGGGTTCCCTTTTTCTCCCTGTTGCTTCCAAGGGGGTTTCCATGCTGCTTTTCCCCTTGGGATTCACCCAGGTACCAGGGACACCTTCCACTATCCCAGGCTGCCGTCCAACCTGGCGTTGGGCACTGCCAGGGATCCAGGGGCAGCCACAGCTTCTCTGGGAATTCCATCCCAGCCCCTCCCCACCCTCCCAGGGAACAATTCCTTCCCAGTATCCCACCTATCCCTGCCCTCTGGCAGTGGGAAGCCATTCCTGGCTGCAGCTCTACCTCCTGGAGTGCATTTTGTGTCCACGTGGCCACCTGGCAGGTGGGGGCTCTCCTGGCTTTGGTTGTAATCTGGCTAAAAGAGGATTGGTCTGGCTGCCAGCTCAGTTTGTTGGGATTATTCCCGCTTCCTTTGTGTGTTACTTAAAACAAGCAGGACCCCCTCGGAGCCGTCGGGGCCTGGTTGCTGATAAACCTTTTATGGCCTCTCCAGTCCAAAAGGTCAGGCTGTTCCTGCTTCCCTTTTTCCCCTCTGGCTGAGCTGCACGTGGCCCCTTCCGTGCCTTTTCCTGCATGGACCTGTCCCAGCACAGGCAGCATCAGCAATTTGGATTTCACGGTGCATTTGAGAGGAAGTGGAGGGAAAACACACTCAGGGTTGGGAGAACTGGGGCATCCCTGGCTCCCAGAGCAGCAGCAGCAGGGAGTGTCTGTGTTGGGACTGCTGTGGAGATCACATGGATGTGGCAGGAGCTTCCAGTACCTGGAGGGGGCTTGAAAAAAGAGGGAGAACAGGTTTTTACATGGATAAATAGTGACAGGCCAAGGGGGAATGGCTTTAAACTAAAATAGAGTTAGATGGGATTTTGGGAAGGGATTGTTCTCTGGGAGGGTGGGGAGGATGGTGCCCCATCCCTGGCGGTGTCCAAGGCCAGGTTGGACAGGGCTTGGAGCAGCCTGGGACAGTGGAAGGTGTTCCAGGGGTGGAACTGGATGAGCTTTAAGACTCCACGATTCCCAACCCATTCCATGATCCTATGGCTGTGCCAGCCCAGTCTTGTGCTGTGTGCCTGTTTTAGGCTGCAGGGAAGCAGTTTGCTGAGTTCACTGCTCCCCAGGAGGTGCCAGCAAAGCCCGGTTTAGCCCGGGCTGAGACCAGCCCGGGTGGGTGGCAGCTCTGCAAAGCCCAGCTCCCCGGATTTAAGGGGGCCCTGGGTTTGATCCTGTCAGGGCTGGCTGGGTTTGCGGAGGTGGAGAAGCTTCCAGGAGCCACGGGACATCTGCCAGGGTGGGATAACCCCTGGGATCTCGATTGCCTCCCCTGGGGTGGTTTAATTGTCTAATTGGTCTGTGTTTGGATGAAGCAGCATCTCTGGTGTCCCACAGCTCCGGGGTGTTTGGGGAGGGGAAGCCCCAGCTCTGTGCAGGAATCTGATCCACTCCATTCCCCTCCATCCCAGCAGAGCATCCTGGTGCTCAGGACTCCCCCAGGGCAGTGGGGCTCTTCCTTTTGGCACCATCCCGTGGTGATGCATAAAATCATGGAATATCCTGAGGTGGAAGGGATCCACAGGGATCATCCAGTCCAGCTCCTGGCCCTGCCCAGGACACCCCAACAACCCCACCCTGTGCCTGAGAGAACTGTCCAGCACCTTTTCCCTGGGCAGTGGGTGTGCCCTGGAGCAGGGATGCAGCAGAGCCATGTGGGAAGCTCAGTTTTGGTCCATCAGTGGCTGGTTTTGACACAGATCCATAAAAATAAATCCACTGGGGATGGGCAATTCAGCCATGTCTTCTGCAGGGTGGGCTCAGCTCATGGAATCATTGAATCATGGAATGGTTTGGGTGGGAAGGGTCCTTAAAGCCCATCTAATCCCCACCCCTGCCATGGCAGGGACACCTCCCACTGTCCCAGGCTGCTCCCAGCCCCAATGGCCAGCCTGGCCTTGGGCACTGCCAGGGATCCAGGGGCAGCCACAGCTGCTCTGGGCACCCTGTGCCCGGGCCTGCCCACCCTCCCAGGGAACAATTCCTTCCCAATATCCCATCCATCCCTGCCCTCTGGCAGTGGGAAGCCATCCCCTGTGTCCTGTCCCTCCATCCCTTGTCCCCAGTCCCTCTCCAGCTCTCCTGGAGCCCCTTTAGGCCCTGCAAGGGGCTCTGAGCTCTCCCTGGAGCCTTCTCCTCTCCAGGTGAGCACCCCCAGCTCTCCCAGCCTTTCCTGCCAGGAGAGAGCTGGGTTCCCCTGGCTTTAGGAGTGGGTTATCCGTGGGGAGGGGGATCCCATGGGCGGCGTGGCCGTGTCCTGCCCTCACTGAGCTGCTCCGTGTTCCAGCGCTCTCTTCCCGGACGTGGTGAACTGCATGCAGACCGACAACCTGGAGCTGAAGAAGCTGGTTTACCTCTACCTGATGAACTACGCCAAGAGCCAGCCCGACATGGCCATCATGGCAGTGAACACCTTCGTGAAGGTGAGGGGACAGGGGACGCCGCGTGCCGGGTCACCGCGCCAAGCTGCAAATCAGGGGAGCGTGGGCAGCTTTCCAAAGCCTCTCCCTGCTGGAGGAGGGGCTGTCCAAGCTGTAGGAAACTGATTGGGTTTGTCCAGTAATGCAGAAATGCAGTTTTTGGCAGCTGTGCCGTGCCACTCGCTCTGTCAGGGGTGTGGGCAGCTCCCGTGATCGAGAGCCGTCATGTGAATTTATGTGCTGAGAAATCCCTCGTGATCTTCCCGTTGGAGCTGGGAACTGAAGAGTGTGTTAGGAGCCAGGATATTGCCAAATCACTCAGTGAAGAGGCCTGGTGGGCTTTAGAGGGAGTTCGGGCTTTTTAGGGAGGATAAACCCCATATCAATCCTAATATATGTTTCCAACATCAGGCTGGGTTCAGGTACCTGCTGGAAGTGATGAGGACATGGGATTCCTGGGGGAATGAGGAGTTCTGGGAGTGAGGATTGGTGGTGTTAGAGCTCAGTGCGTGCAGGACAAGAGAGAAACTTCTCTGGGGTGACTTGTTCTTGAGAGCAGAATGCAAAAACCTCAGGATTTGAACCCAAATCCTCCTGGAGGACCTGAACCCACACGTGTGATTGGAGCAGCCCAGGACAGCCACCCTCCCCTCTCCTCCCTGCAGGACTGTGAGGACCCCAACCCGCTGATCCGGGCTCTGGCCGTGCGCACCATGGGCTGCATCCGCGTGGACAAGATCACGGAGTACCTGTGCGAGCCCCTGCGGAAGTGCCTCAAGGACGAGGACCCCTACGTGCGCAAGACGGCCGCCGTCTGCGTGGCCAAGCTGCACGACATCAACGCCCAGCTGGTGGAGGACCAGGGCTTCCTGGACACCCTCAAGGACCTCATCTCAGACTCCAACCCCATGGTGATGGTTTTTTCCTTCTCTGCCTTCCCGTCATGCGAACGGCAGTGACCGCTCTCCCATCGTGTTCACGTGCTGCTCCCTTCCTCCCAGACTCGCTCCCAGCCTCTCTTTTTGGTGTTAACAAACCACTTTTGGGGAATTTGTTCTTCTCAGAACTGCAGGCCGTGTTCCCTGCCCTGTAACTCCGCCTCCTGGGTTTCTCCCATCCCTTGGCAGTGTGTTATTCCTCTGTTCCTAGCGGGGAGGTGTCTGCTCCAGCTGGCTCAGGGCAGAGGGAAGCTGGTGCCTGGTTCTGATCCCACATTGGGATTTTGCCTCTGGTTTTCCTGGTGGCTGGGCTTTGGCTCCCATCCCTTTCCCCAAGCATGAGGAACTTTAAAACCACTTTTCCACCGGGGTTTCTCTTCCCACAGCCTTCCCTGCTTTTCCAGTCTTACTCTGGGTGTAGCATTGAGCTCAGGAGCTGTGTGGAAAGCTCTGGGGCTGCTCGGAGCTGCCTGGGGAGGGGGAGCTGGGCACGGAGCCAAGGCTTGACTCCCATGGAACACGGGGGAACCGCCGGAGATGCGGCGTGGGCGGCGGGAGCGTGCCAGTGGGGATGGCTCATCCATCTCCCTCAGATCTGAGGGGAGGGAGAAGCTGAAGGCCAGATGTGGGTGGGGTTGGTAGTGAGGAGGCAGCTCATCCCCTTGTGCCACGTTTGGAGTCACCAATCCGTGTCCTGTCCCCCCCGGCAGGTGGTGGCCAACGCGGTGGCGGCGCTGTCGGAAATAGCTGAGTCTCACCCCAGCAGCAACCTGCTGGACCTCAACCCCCAGTCCATCAACAAGCTGCTCACGGCCCTCAACGAGTGCACCGAGTGGGGCCAGATCTTCATCCTGGACTGCCTGGCAAACTACATGCCCAAGGATGACCGGGAAGCTCAGAGGTGAGGGGACGCTGGGCTGGAAAGGGGAGGTGACACTGGCACTGCCCCTTCTCCTCTGAGGAGCGTCTTCATCCTCCTGACCCTGCTGCAGGAGGTGGGACAGCGGGCATCTGCTGGAGCTGTGCCTTGGGCATGGCCATCTGGAGCCTGCCCTGGTCCCGTAGTGAGTCCTGGCACTGGGATTGTGCTCCTTGAGCTGCTTAAAATGTGGCTGCAGGGGACAACAGGCCCAAAATGGGGTCACCGCCAGAGGGTTCTGCAGGGCCTGGGGAATAACCTTCACTGGGGCATTCAAGAGCCAGTTCAGCCTCTTTGGGAAGGTCCCAAGTGCTGCTCAGCTTTCCTGCGAGTCCTTCCTCCATGCTGGCAGGGGTTTTTCAGCAGGAGGAAGGGCTGGGATCATTTCCTTCCCCCCTCGCCCCGGCAGCATCTGCGAGCGGGTGACACCGCGGCTGTCCCACGCCAACTCTGCCGTGGTGCTGTCGGCAGTCAAGGTGCTGATGAAGTTCATGGAGATGCTGTCCAAGGACCTGGATTATTATGGCACTCTCCTGAAGAAGCTGGCCCCTCCACTGGTCACTCTGCTGTCTGCAGAGCCCGAGCTGCAGTACGTGGCCCTCCGCAACATCAACCTCATCGTGCAGAAAAGGTGGGTGTCCAGGTGTCCCCTGGGTGCCACGGTCCCTCTGACTGCAGCGGTGTCACAACCCGTCCTCTGGGGTGTTTTCTTCTCTGTTGTTTAAAATCCAAGGAGAGTTGTGGAATCATGGAATGGTTGGGTTGGGAGGGATCTTAAAGCTCACCTCTTCCCAGCCTCTGCCGTGGGACACCTTCCACTAGGTTGCTCCAAGTCACATCCAAGCTGGCCTTGAGTCAGTCAGGTGAGGGAACGAGCAGGGAGCTAAGCTAGGATCTCCAGTTTAATGTTTCCTTTAATTTAATTTATTCTTTATTTGGTGCAGCAAAGGATGGCAAAGCCAAAAGCCGTGAGACTTTGGAGTAGTCACTGCGTGTCTAGGGAGGGGTTTTTGTTCTGCCAGCTGCTTTCTCCGCAGTTGTCCTCTTTGAACAAGTGCTCAGAGTCCTTTTGTCCCTTTGCTGATCTAAAATCCCGGTGGGCAGGAGGTGGCCGAGGCCCCACACGTGTGCCTGGAGCAGGAGTGGCAGCTGGAGAGCCCCAGCCCAGTCAGATGATTTGTCCTCCTCCCAGTCAGCGCCGTGGTCGTCTCTTAAAAATAGCAGCAATTTCTGGGAGAAATGGAAAGCAATTAGTGTCCCTGGGAGTGGGAATGTGGAAGGCAGCTTGGAGCCGGACCTGGCCTAGCTCTTTCCCGGTTTAGAGAGAGGATAAGCTGGTGAGAAAGGTCCAGCCTAGCCCTGGGGTCTGGATTTGTGTCCCTGCTCCCACTAAAATGTCCCTTCCAGCCCCTGGCAGGACAAACGTCCCCCGTTGCCTCACGTCTGGCCCGTGTTTGTGACAAGGTTGTGCTCTGTCCCCTATGTGCCAGCAAAGGGGAGCCAAGGGACAGAATCCTGAGGGATAATCACGGTGGCTTGGGTTCCTTGGCATTGAGTAGGCCCCAAAACCTCAGCATTGTGGTGGAAGGGAGTGCACACCCCCCCCAACTCTGCCTCTCCCCCAGGCCCGAGATCCTGAAGCACGAGATGAAGGTGTTCTTTGTCAAGTACAACGACCCCATCTACGTCAAACTGGAGAAACTGGACATCATGATCCGCCTGGCCTCCCAGGCCAACATCGCTCAGGTCAGGGGCTGGGCCTGGGGCGTCCAGGGGTATCCAAATCCCGGCCCCAGCGCTGCGGGATGTGGCAGGGAGCAGCTGTCCCACTCACTCTGCTCCTGCTGGCTCCCTGCCCCGCTCTCCTGGTGGCTTCTCCTTGCTGCCAGGCTCTCAGTGTGCTGTGCCATCCCTCAGGTGCTGGCGGAGCTGAAGGAATACGCCACGGAGGTGGACGTGGATTTTGTCAGGAAGGCGGTGAGAGCCATCGGCCGCTGCGCCATCAAGGTGGAGGTGAGGGCTGGGGCACGGCAGGGCCCTGTGGCACCTGGGCTTGGGCAGGGCAGCACGTGGTGGGCACCTCATCCCCCAGGAATTTATGAGCCGGAGCCTTCCCTGGCCTGGGGATGAGCCATGGTTGTTCCACAGAGATCACTGGGGTGTCAGGAGGGTATTCCATCCCCTAATCCTTTAAGGAGCTGCTTTGGGATCCCTGCCTAAAACAGAGACAGGAGTTCTGAATGCAGTGGGTGATGCCAGGGTGGGACTGGGAGGGATCTGATCCCTTCCCAGGGTGCTGGGGGGGAGCTGATCCCTTCCTGAGGTGCTGGGAGGGAGCTGATCCCTTCCTGAGGTGCTGTGAGGGGGCTGATCCGTTCCCGAGGT
>VZRO01006429.1:43492-56071 GCA_013397915.1 Daphoenositta chrysoptera
GGGATAATTTGCCAAAGGGAATTATTAAAAACCTCCTTGGAAAGGTGGCTCTGCAGGGCTGAGATGTTCCCATGGGGAGAGAGGAGCCTGTGGGAATGTGCAGAGAGGATGAGGAGGAACCACACCTGGGTGTGAAGGAGAGACCACACTCACGGGTCCCCCATTCCGCTGTGGGTTGGATTTGAGGGGATAAGGGGGAGTGGGAGTGGAGGGTTTGGGATGGGATGGGATGGGATGGGGTGGGACGTGAGGGGGTCGCTGTCCCTGTGTGACCGGGTCCGTCCGGCAGCAATCGGCCGAGCGCTGTGTCAGCACCCTGCTGGACCTCATCCAGACCAAGGTCAACTATGTGGTGCAGGAGGCCATCGTGGTCATCAGAGACATCTTCCGCAAGTACCCCAACAAGTGCGTGGGGATGCTCCGGGATGTGGATTCTCCGGGATGCTCCCGGTCCTACACGAGCTCTTCCCGCCCCAAGCACAGAGGGGGACACAAACCCTTGCTGGGATGGAGCCCCTGGAGCCTCCCCCAGCGCAGGTGGCTTTGGGATTTTGGCGCTCAGTGCTGGAGTGACGCTGTCCCCAGCCCCAGGATGGCTCCGTGGTGGCAGTCCCAGCTCCAGGCACTCAGACAGAGAGGAGCTGCCAGGGATGTGCAGGGCCCTTGCGTCAGCAGAAACTGTCCCTGGCTCTCCATGCAGCTCCTGGTGCTGGAACAAGGGCAGCAGGAGGAGAGGGGAGGGAATGTTCCAGCTGAGCCAGGATGAATAGGCAGCTCTGTAATCAGGAAGTGGGGGACTAATAGTGGTAATAAATACTAATGAACTGAAGTGGGAATGAGCAGAGCTCTGCAGGAATAGCCGGATCAGACCAGCAGGGCGAATTCAGGAGCAGGGAATGTGCTTTGGGATCAGTGTGGGCACTGCCCACGGGGTGAGGGGACAGCCCCAGGCAGGGTGCCCTTGGCCAGAGTTCTGCTGTGGGCGATGGGACGTGGTTTGTAGTTTGGGTGGATCAGGGTTTGGGTCTCCTGCTCTCGGTGAGCTTTCTGCTGCTTTTTGTGCCCTCCTGGGGAAGGTACGAGAGCGTGATCGCCACGCTCTGCGAGAACCTGGACTCCCTGGACGAGCCCGAGGCCAGGGCTGCCATGATCTGGATCGTGGGCGAATACGCCGAGCGCATCGACAACGCCGACGAGCTGCTGGAGAGCTTCCTGGAGGGCTTCCACGATGAGAGCACCCAGGTGTGCCAGGGGGCTCGGGGTGACACTGTCACAGAGCTCCTGCGGAGTGGAGCAGGGGACAGTCTGCTCTGGAGGTGTTTGTGCAGGTGCTCGGAGCAGCCGTGTCCCACGGCAGGGTTGGGTGTAGGATGTGACCCAGGAATGTGGTCTGGGCTTGGAGCAGCCTGGGATAGTGGAAGGTGTCCCTGCCCATGGCAGGGGTGGGATGGGTTGGACTCTGAGGTCCCTTCCAGCCCGAGCTGTTCCGTGGTTCTGTGACAACCATGGTGTTGTCCCAAGTGCCTTCCCTATCCCGTGGTTGGGAGGCACCGAGCAGTCACCTGCTTGTCCCACAGGGCCAGCACAGGATCCCTTTGGAGCTGGGAAAGGAGCAGAGGGAGCTGAGCCTGCCCTGTCTCCCGGGGCGACTGAGGCCAGTGGGGTTGCCTGTGGAATTTTGGAGGGTTTCCATCTCTGGAAAACTGTGCAAAGCACCCTGTAACCAAGTGACAGTGACCAGGGCAAAGTCTGCAAATGCAAAATAGCCCAGCCAGCGATCCTGGCTCCCTGAGAGGCCGGAAGGGCCTGTCACAGGGGAATTCCTGCTGCTTATCCATGTGGAAGTCAAAGGATGCTCTGGCCTGTGCCCTGTGGGACCGTGTAAGCTGTTCCCAAAATCCTGCCCCATAGTGTTGGGGTCAACCCGTGTCCCTGAGGGTGTGGGAATGGGCTGGAATGGGGCCGGGTGAGGTGCCCTGACAGGTGTCACCACCACTGACATGGTCACCCTGCCTTTGGTGCCTTGAAAGGCAGGTTGGGGTTAGGTCCTGGGGCAAATCCATGTGTTCCTGCACCGAACCAGTGTGTCTGTGTGTCTGTCCCCACAGGTCCAGCTGCAGCTGCTGACAGCCATCGTGAAGCTGTTCCTGAAGAAGCCCACGGAGACGCAGGAGTTGGTGCAGCAGGTGCTGAGCTTGGCCACGCAGGTGGGTAACACCTGGGAGAGCTTCCCAGGGCTCCCCATGCCCCGGGGCAGCGGGAATGGCCTGGTCGTGTGGCAGCAGGCAGGGAACTGGAGCTTAGTTCAGAAGGGTTTGGGTTGGGAGGAACCTTAAGGATCCTTTTGTCCCAGCCTGCAGGGACACCTTCCACTGTCCCAGGCTGCTCCCAGCCCCAGTGTCCAACCTGGCCTTGGGCACTGCCAGGGATCCAGGGGCAGCCACGGCTGCTCTGGGCACCCTGTGCCAGGGCCTCACACCCTCACAGGGAACAATTCCTTCCCAATATCCCATCCAGCCCTGCCCTCTGGCAGTGGGAAGCCATTCCCTGTGTCCTGTCCCTCCAGCCCTTGTCCCAGGTCCCTCTGGGAATGCTGACAGTTGAAAGCCTGGAGAGTGTGGACACTCCCGTGGCTCTGGAGACACCTTGTAGCCTCTTTAACTTTGATCCCTGTGATCCCTCCCAGCAAGGCTTAGAAGGGAAAAGCAGCTCCGAGCAGCTCCGTAGTAGCTGCAGTTGCTCCAAGTAACTCCGTAGTAGCTGCAGTTGCTCCAAGTAGCTCTGTAGTTGCTGCAGTTGCTCTGAGCAGCTCCGTAGTAGCTGCAGTTGCTCTGAGTAGCTCTGTAGTAGCTGCAGCTGCTCCAAGTGGCTCCGTAGTAGCTGCAGTTGCTCCAAGTATCTCTGTAGTAGCTGNCTGCTCCAAGTGGCTCCGTAGTAGCTGCAGTTGCTCTATGTAGCTCTGTAGTAGCTGCAGCTGCTCCAAGTGGCTCCGTAGTAGCTGCAGTTGCTCTATGTAGCTCTGTAGTAGCTGCAGCTGCTCCAAGTGGCTCCGTAGTAGCTGCAGTTGCTCTATGTAGCTCTGTAGTAGCTGCAGCTGCTCCAAGTGGCTCCGTAGTAGCTGCAGTTGCTCTATGTAGCTCTGTAGTAGCTGCAGCTGCTCCAAGTGGCTCCGTAGTAGCTGCAGTTGCTCTATGTAGCTCTGTAGTAGCTGCAGCTGCTCCAAGTGGCTCCGTAGTAGCTGCAGTTGCTCTATGTAGCTCTGTAGTAGCTGCAGTTGCTCTGAGTAGCTCCGTAGTAGCTGCAGCTTCCCCATGGCTTCCCAAAGGACTCGGACAACCCCGACCTGCGGGATCGTGGCTACATCTACTGGCGCCTGCTCTCCACGGACCCCGTGGCCGCCAAGGAGGTGGTGCTGGCGGAGAAGCCGCTGATCTCGGAGGAGACGGATCTGATCGAGCCCACGCTGCTGGACGAGCTCATCTGCTACATCGGGACCCTGGCCTCGGTGTACCACAAACCCCCCAGCGCCTTCGTGGAGGGCAGCAGGGGCGTCGTGCACAAGAGTTTGCCCCCACGGACAGGCTCGTGAGTATCCCTGCGTCCCCACCCCGTGCTGGCACTTCCCGGGCTGTGGATGGAGGGGTTGGATGTGGAGCTGAGCGGTTGTGGGGCTGCTGTGGGGCTCGGAGCTGAGCCCTCATCCCCAAGGGAGGGTCTGTAGGAGCAGGGCTGTGTGGGTTCAACAGTGTCCTTAAAAAGCTGAAGGAGTGATCCCAGTGGAAGGGGATCTCTATGGGAATGTGTTGGGAGCCAGGATGGCATTGATGCCATGATGAATTTTTGCCTTTTAATATACCCTTTTTATAACCCTTTAAAATCCCTTTTATGTAGCTTTTTATATAGCTTTTATGTATCCTCAGTGCCTTTAGCCCACATAGTTATAATTCCTTAAGTCTGATAACTTAGTTTAGACCTAATATTCTTTAAACCAGGAGACCAAACATCCTGGAGGCTTTGCAGTTAAAAGCCAGAAAGCCCTAGAAACCAAGGTCTTCCCTAAAACATATCCTGTAAACTAAGATAGGCCCATCCAGGGGAGGACTCCTAGGAATGGGGGGTTCATTCAAGCCTCTTACTGGGGAGTCTTTGATAGATATGCTAATTTGAAAGGCCTATAAAGTGCATTCTGGTGTGCATTCTGGTGTGTGTTTTGGTGCACCACCTGGATGTGGTGCACCTAAGGATCCTTAAAATAAATATCAAGGTAAAAACCCCTTTTCCCTTTACCCGTGCTTGACTCTTCATTTTAAGACCAGTAAAAAGGCAACAGCATGGGGGGTTGTTGGGAGCTATTGAAGTGCCGGGAGCCAGGATGGGATGGGGGGGTCCAGCTGGGCCAACCCCTGTCTGCAGTGGGACCTCCTGTCCCAGCTGGAGCTCCTCACCCCCTCCCGTCTTTCCCGTGCCATTCCCTGCAGGAGTGAGAGCGCCGAGAGCCCGGACACGGCCCCGTCGGGGGGCCCGGCAGCAGATCAGCCCTCGGTGATCCCCACCCAGGGGGACCTGCTGGGGGACCTGCTCAACCTGGACCTGGGCCCCCCGGTGAGCGGGCCACCCATGGCCACCTCCTCCGTGCAGATGGGCGCCGTGGACCTCCTCGGGGGCGGCTTGGACAGCCTGGTACGTCCCAGCTCCCGCCCTCCGTCCCTGATGCCAGGCTGTCCTGTTGGCATCGTGCTGGGCTTGATGCTGGCTCTGGTCTGGGCTGTCCTGGGGTAGGACAGACTTGTCAGCCTGGGGGCATCTGGGCTGGTCCTTTCCTCCTGCAGTGGGTGAGGACAGAGGGGCACTGCACCCTCATTTATCCTGCTGGTATCCAGCAGCTGGAGGGGTCCCACCCTCCCATTCCCGGTGCCTTTTCTCTCAGTTGGTGTGGGTGTTCCCACTCCGTGTGCTGTGCTGCTCTTGGGGGCCCCTCTCTGACCCCCAGACTGCTGCAGGGCTGGGCCAGGATGTGCCCACTCCCAGCCTGTGGGGTACTTTGTGGGGTGTCCCCTGTGCCAGGAGGTGGCAGCAGGTCCTCCTGGGAACACAGCCCAGGCAGTGGTTTGGCCTCGGGGTGAGGCGGGATGGAAACCTCTCCCGGTGTGGGAACACCTGCCCTGTGGGTGCTGGAGATGGGCCAGGCTCCCTGAAGGAACAGAGTTCAGAGTTCTGTCTGTGACTCACGAAATCCAGCGGATTTATCCCAAGGGGAGGCAGCGGCACTGCCTTTGCTGTTTTGTAACCCTGCAAGGGCTGCCCTGGCTCCTTGTGGCTCACAGGGGTTGGTGATGGGCTGGGAATGAGGCGTGGCTCCGTCCCCTGGCTCCAGGACAGCCACGGACGGACAGACAGACGGATGTGTCAGGACTAACCTCTGTCCTCTCCTCCCCTTCTCTCTTTCTTTTGGTCTCTTCTCTCCTGGCTTGTCTCTGCATGTGGCTGGCTCTTCTCTCCACCTTGCCTGCTTCTGCTTGGAGATGGGGGACGAGTCGGAAGGGGTATGGATCACCCTTGCCCAGCCCTCCAGCCCCGTGCCCACCCCTGGCTGCCCCTGCTCCCCCCCAGCCCCAGTGACACCCCGCTTCCCTCTGGGGGCAGCCCCGGCCCCTCACAGCTCCTGGTCTGGCACTGCTGGAGCATCCCGATTCCAGCCCCCTGCTGCTTTCTGGGAGTGTCCAGAGGGGACATTTTGGGGACCCCCGTGCCCTCAGCCCTGCCCCTGCTGATGCCCCTTTCTTCTCTTGCAGCTGCGCAGCGATGTGGGAGGCAGCCCTGCTGTGAGTGTGCCCTCACACCCAGACCCTCTCATTCTCTGCATCCTCCTCCTCATCCTCCTCTTCCTCCTCCCTGTGCCCCCCGTAACCCCTCCCTTGTCCCCACAGATGGGTGGCGGTGGCAGCGGTGGCGGCAGCTTCACACCAGCACCCAGCACCACAGCGCCCACCAACGTGGGGGCACCCCTTGGCAGCGGCCTGGGCGACCTCTTCGACCTCACCGGTGGGGTGGGCACCCTCTCAGGATCCTACGTGGCCCCCAAAACGGTGAGCGGGGCAGCCAAGCCCGGGGTTAGGGGGGCACAGAGCCCCGTGCCCGCTCCCCACGGCACAGCCTCCGCAGGAGGAAGTGGGGGAGCACCAGTTCTGGGTGACACCCCGAGGGTTTCTTGTCCCCCTCGCCCAGGTCTGGCTCCCTGCCATGAAAGCCAAGGGGCTGGAGATCTCTGGCACCTTCAGCCGCCAGGTGGGCTCCATCTCCATGGACCTCGTGCTGACCAACAAAGCCCTGCAGGTCATGTCCGACTTCGCCATCCAGTTCAACCGCAACAGGTGAGTCCCACCTGGCCTGGGGCCTCCTGGGACCCGTGGAGAGGCTCCCTGGAGCACTTCTGTGTGGAAAAGGGTGAGGAGGGAGCTGTGAGGGCTGGGAGCAGCCTCTGGTGATGACCCTTCTCTCTCTGATGGCTGCGGTGGTGATGAGCATCAAACCAAAGCCTCTAAGAAGTTGGCTGAAGAGGCCGCTCCTCAGGGCTCTGACCTTTGTCCTGGTGTTTGTCCTGGTGAACTGATGCTTCCTTTTCCCTCAAAAGCCCTGAGGGAATGCTGCAGGAATGCTACAAATGGGTGTAGGAGGAAGGGGGGAGATTTTGGGGCAGGAACCAGCCCCATCCTGAACAGTGCAGGGGCAGCTGGGTGTTCCTGGTATGCCGGTGGAGGAAGGCAGGGAGCACCAGGGCTGGGTGGACAACGCCTTGTGCCACCACCTGCTGTCCCCAGCCTGACTCCCTGTCCTTCCTGGTGTCCCCTCAGCTTTGGCCTGGCCCCAGCAGCTCCTCTCCAGGTGCACGCACCTCTGGCCCCCAACCAGTCCGTGGAGATCTCCCTGCCCCTCAACACTGTGGGCTCCGTCATGAAGATGGACCCTCTCAACAACCTCCAGGTGGGGGACCCGGGGGTGTCCCCTCCTGGGGAGCTGGGGATGGGGCAGGGTCCCTTGGGGAAATCCAGAGGGAGGTGTGACAGCAGGAACCGGAGCGACACCTGGCTCCAGAGGGGTGGGGTGGGATTGGGATGGGATGGGACAGGACATTTTGGGAACCTGCTGTGGGTCAGAGGTGTTGAAATCCCCGTGTCCTTGCACCCCAGGTGGCGGTGAAGAACAACATCGACGTCTTCTACTTCAGCACCCTGTACCCCCTGCACATCCTGTTCGTGGAGGACGGCAAGATGGGTGAGTTGGGGTGTGGGTGGCTCTGTCACCTGTCCCTGGGTGCCATCCCAGCTCCTGGAACTCTCCTGATCACATTGGGTGAGCCCCCAAAAGCAGGTGGCTGCCCTGAGCCTGGCCTTGGGGAGCTGCTGGAGGGGGTGGCAGGGTGACATCCCTTCGCTGCCACGTCACCTGTGTTGTGTCACCATGGGGGTGGCCAGTCTGGCAGCTCCCTCAGTGCTGGTGTCCTCGCTCCCTGCAGAGAGGCAGATGTTCCTGGCCACTTGGAAGGACATTCCCAACGAGAACGAGACCCAGTTCCAGATCAAAGACTGTTCCCTCAATGCAGGTGGGTCCAGCTCACCAACTGCTGGTGACCAGTTCATCCCAGTTATCCCAGGCTGTGACCACCTGAGAGCTCCTCCCACCCTGCACCTCCGGGAAGGAGCAGATGCTTTGCTTCCCCTTGGCTCCCTGCAGGACCTTGTCCAATTGGGATGAGATGGGCTTTAAGGTCCCTTCCCACCCAAACCGTTCCATGATTCTGTGATCCCAAGTTACTCTGCCTGGTGGGGATATCCCTGTCTTGGGGGCAGCTGCTGTGCCCACCCTGGGATCATAAAATCGTAGAATTGTTCGGAAAAACACCTCCAAGATCATCGAGTCCAACCACTCCCCAGCACTGCCAAGGCCACCACTGACCCCTGTCCCCAAGTGCCACATCCACATGGCTGTTAAATCCCTCCAGGGATGGGGATCCACCCCTGCCCTGGACAGCTGTGCCACCCTGACCACCCTTTCCATGAAGAAATTTCCCCCAATATCCAACCCAAATCCCTTCCATGACAAGGAGGGGAGGAGATGGGGCAGGAACAGGTCCAAGGGGAGCAGGGGTTCAGCCCAGCCCCCCCAGCCTCTCTCTCTCATCCCAGACGCTGTGAGCAGCAAACTCCAAGGCAGCAACATCTTCACCATCGCCAAGAGGAACGTGGAGGGCCAGGACATGCTCTACCAGTCCCTGAAGCTCACCAATGGCATCTGGGTGCTGGCAGAGCTGCGGATCCAGCCCAGCAATCCCAGCTTCACGGTACATCCCAGCCCCCCGGGCAGCTCCCTGCCTCCCCTGCTCCCAGCTTGGGGCACAGCCCTGGTGGTGGCACCCCCCAGCTGCTGGTGGTGCTGGTGCCAGCCCCTCTGTCCCTCTCTCACGGGGAGGGTGACACTGCTCCTGTGCGAGCAGCTGAAGGACACAGAGGGGTCCCAAACCCCCCAGCTCCATAAAACCCTGTCCTTGGAGCGTTCCCTGAGCAGGGATCTATCCACACCTCATCCATGAGCCATCCCGAAGTCCTGCTGTCCCTGTCCCCTCCCCACCTCCCTGGCAGCCTGTTCTCTGGGGGGTGGGACGAGCTGTGTCACCCTGACTCCTCTCTCTGTGTCTCCGTCCCCGCTGCCCGCCCGCCCTCGCCGGCTGCCCGCCCTTGCAGGATTTGGAGGTTAGACACTGGTTTTTCCCTGGCTTTGGGCTCTCCCTGGCTGCTGCCTGGATATTCCTCCCTCCCTTGATGTTTTTCCCTGCCCTGCCAGTCTCCTGGTGCCTCCTGCTTCTCCTCCCTGGTAGGGCTAGCACGAGGAGGGGATGTTTCCGAGGGTTGGGATGTCCCCACCGCCCTCCTGGTTTCACTGGGGATGAGGATAGCTGCAAATCCTTATCCCAGAGGATTCTCCATGAGCTTTCCCTGCTTGAGGAGCTCATTGAGTTTGGAATCATTTCATAGTTAAGCAAACACCCAAAGGGGCTCGTTCCTCTTCAGAGAGGAGGATGTTTTTGGGGAACCCTTCACCCTGGAGCACCAGGCATTGGATCCAATCCCAAAAGCTGGAGTGTTGCCCTTGCCTGCTCCCTGCCTGTGCTGCATGTGGATGGCTCTGCAGGGGTTTAATGACCTTTTTTCCAGCTGAAATCGGGAGCTGGACTGCCCCGTGGGAGGGGGAGCTGCAGCATGCAGGGCTCTGCTTTGGGGGCTCTCCAGCGCTGGGTGGGATTCCATGACCCCGCTCTTCCCTCTCTGCCCACAGTTATCCCTGAAATGCCGAGCGCCAGAGGTGTCCCAGTACGTCTACCAAGCCTACGAGACCATCCTGAAGAACTGAGGTGCTGCTGCAGCCCCTCCTCCTCCTCCTCCCCTCCTCCCTTTCCCGCCCGAGGAAGCAGGGCCGGATCCGTGTGCATGTCCCCTTCCCTTCCCGCCAAGGGAGCAGCCCCTGGGATTGTCCCTGTCCCGGCAGGGCTGGGGGGCGCGGAGGGGGGTGGGGGGGCTGTCCCCAGTCCCTGCATCCCTGTAGCAATCCGTGTGTGAGTGATGCCGTGTCCTCCTCGCTGGTGTTGCTCCCTCCACATCCCAGTGCCACCCTCCGGCTCGGAGCTGTGTGGGGGCTGCTCTCCCAAAAACCCCAGCTCCTGGTCCTGGCTCTCCTGGAGCGGTGTCTGGTGGTGGGTTCAGCATTCCAAACCCTGGGGGCTCGCTGCCGGCTTGGCTGGGGGTCCCAGAGTGCCGTGGGATCCCCCCAGAGCCCTGGGATTTGGGGCTGGAGCCGGTGGGAAACAGCTTTGGTTTCTTCCCCCTCTCTGCCTCCCCGATTTTGTCCCCTGGTTTGGCAGAGCCATGGCTGAGCCCTTCACTGAGGGTCTCCTTCCCGTGGGAGCCCTTCCCAAAGCTCCCAGAAGGGCTCGAGGATCCCGAATTTGAGGCTGTACTTCACGTGCAGGTTAAAAAGGGCTTTTCCAGCCCCCTCCAGCCCCTGACACGGGGTCGGGAGGGCTCTGAGCATCCCCTCTCCCCCTGCCCAGCCCCACGGCTCCCTCTGCTCCCCCCTGGGTGCTCCCCTGGGGGTCCCACTGCTCCTTTCCCTCCCAAATCAAGCCATGGGTCCCCCCTCCCTCGAAGCAGGAAATCTCTAATATATGAAAGATAAATATATTGTAATGTTCACTGGTTTGGAGGGAATGTTGAACAAAGGTGACACCGGCCTGTGGGGACGCTGCTGGGGTGGCCCCGAGGGAAGCAGGATCCTGGGAGCTTCCTGGCAGATAAGCCCTGGCTGGGGCCAGTGGCCTCTGGCACAGCAAGGCCTGACACAGCAAAGGGGCAGGGCTGGCCCAGGGACACGGGGCCGGTCACCCCTTGGGGACAGGATGGGCCTGGACAGCTCCTGGCTCTGCTCCTGGAGCCTCTGCTGGATCCACCAAGGCCTAAGGTGGCCCTGCACACCCCTACATGGTGCCCAGTCTGGGTGCCCATAGCCCCTCCTGGGGTTGGGGACAAGTGTGGGGTCTCCAGGAGGTGCTGCTGGTCCTTGTGGGGTGGGTGACAGTCCCTGGCAAGGATGGGCAGCACCACTGAGTCCTGCTCTGGGACATCCCACCAAGCACTGGCACCCCTGCCAGGCGTCCTACTGGGTACTGGCACCGTGACTGAGCACTGGAGCTGCTCCAAACACCCCGTGGGACACTGGCACTGTTCTGGAACATCCCATGGAGCACTGGAGCTGCTCTGGGACACCCCACAGGGCACTGGCACTGCTCTGGGACACCCCATGGAGCACTAAACTGCTCTGGGACACCCCATAAATCAGTGGTCCTGCTCTGGGACACCCCACAGGCCACCAGCACCACTCGCAGGGGAGAGGCAGGGCAGGTGTCCAGGGACCACAGTGGTCACACTGCTTTGGAACCCCCAAAGTCACAGCAGAAAAAACAACCCAGGCATGTGCCAATAGCAGGTCTGCACCCTCCTGGTGCCCCACAGCCTGCCCAGCCCTTGGAATGTGGCCGTGTCCCCCTGGGCCAGCAGCCCCGAGGTGAAGGTCCCTGGCCATGGGGCACTTTGGGCTCCAGGGACACCCCTGGAGGGGCCCCAGTGGCTGTAACGGGGTGCAGGACATTGAGACTCGGCCTCACCCCAGCTCTTCACTGCTCCCACCCCTCCTGGGACCCCCAGAGCCCTCCTCCCTTGGGGGTCTGAATCCTCCTGGACAGATGACCACACATGGTGGGCTCAGCTCCGTTGGTCTTTACTGGCTGGGGAGGACATGCAGGGCCGCAGGGGTGGGGGCCACGGTGGCCTGGGCTGGGGACACAGCCCTGTCCCACCCCGGGGACATCAACACGAGCTCTGGGCAGTGCTGTGGCCGGCTGGGGGCTGGAGAGGGAAGAGTGACCCCTCCTGCCCTGAAATAGGGGTTGTGGTGGTGACAAACTGCACATCCCCAAGTCATCTCGGGTGGAGAGAAGAGACTGGAGAGGAGATGAGAAAGTGGCCGAGGAGGTGATGACAAGAGGCCGAAAAGAGAAGAGGGGAAGGTCAAGAAGAGAAGATGATGAGAAGAAAAGGACGTGAAGGCCAAGAGGAGGAGAGGAGAAGACACGAGAAGCAGGAGGCGGCCCAAAAGGAGAGAGATGGATGAGGAGAGGAGGAGGATGACAAGAATAGCAAGAAGAGGAGGAGGTCAAGGTGGGAAGAACGAGGAGAGAAGAAGGGACCGAGATGAGAAGAGCTGGGTGCCCTCCAGCCCCGTTGCCAGGTGCCAGCTCCGCCCTGGCCGCCACTGCCCTGCCCACACCACGTCCCCCCCCGGAGCTGCTCCCATGGCGTGGGGACACCCCCGGCGCCCTTCGGGCCTGGCTGGGGCTGGGGGCTCCTTGCAGGGCCCACCCCACCGCCAACAGTCACCAAGTGAAGGGGTCCTGGCCCCCCCAGCTGTGTCCGTCGCCCGGCCGGGCCTCTCCACACGGGAGCCACCTCCACCCGCCCGCAGCAGCTCGGGGATGTCCCCAGGGGCTGCCAGGAGCTGTCACCGCCACCGACCCCTCACGGCCACGCGTTCTCCTCCAGCCCCTGGCGCTCCCGCGGGGCCCAGGGGGGCTCCAGCAGCGAGGAGGGGATGCTCTGCAGGGCCCCCCAGGCCTTGGGGCTGCCGTTCGGGGCGCGGTGGGCGCCTGCCCCGTACCCCCGGGGCGTGGGAATGCGGGAGGGCGTCTTGTGGGGCTGCGTGTCCAGCCGGGGCTTGGCCCAGGGCCGCGGCGGGGCCGCGGGGACCCCCGGCCCGGGGCTCTCCTCCATCTCCATCAGCTCGTCCTCCCCGATCGCCCAGTCGGTGTCGGAGCCGGGGTTCCCGGGGGTCTCCCGGTTGTCCCAGGAGGCCGGGAAGCAGCAGCTCTCGTCGGAGGAGCTGGAGAAGGTGGAGCGGCGCCTCGCATCTGCCAGGGTGGGGTTGGACGGCAGCGGGGGGCAGCCGCCGGTGCTCCCCATGTTATTCCCGATGTTG
>VZRO01006431.1:0-14998 GCA_013397915.1 Daphoenositta chrysoptera
TCGGGGGCAGCGCGGGGCAGAGCCCCCCGTGCGGGCGGCACCGAGCCCGTGCCCCCGGGTCACCCCATCGCCGGGGCCGGTTCGGCCTGTCCGAGCCCTGGCGGTGATGTCAGCGCAGGGCGGGGACGGGGACGCAGCCGGGGGCATTTTGGATGGGGGGAAATTGCTTCGCGAGCTCTTTGGGCGAAGCGAGCTCCGGCTTCTGTGCCAGCCCTGGCACGGATTGCCCAAAGGAGCTGTGGCTGCCCCATCCCTGGGGTGTTTAAAGCCAGGTTGGACGGGTCTTGGAGCAGCCTGGGCCAGTGGAAGGTGTCCCTGCACATGGCAGGGGGTGGAACCGAGTGAGCTTTAAGGTCCCTCCCAGCCCTTAGCATTCCACGGTTCTGTGATTCGTGGTTGGAAGCAAAATACGTGCGGGGAATGTTTGAGAGCTGTGGAGCAAGGCTGGCAGGGTCCGAGGGGCTGCACCCGCTGTGCCGTCTCACCTCGGGGTCTCCCTGGCTCGTGTTCCCCCAGCGGGGCAGAGCTGAGGGTCTGCAGGGCCCTCTTAATGTCCATTGGGAAGGGTGGGTTTGCTCCTGGGAGGTTCCCCGTGGGCAGGGGGACGTGTGTCGCCAACATCCTGAGCTGGAAGGGATCCACAGGGATCATCGAGCCCCCTTCTGGCCGTGCACAGACACCCCAGAAACCCGACCCTGTGCTGGGAGCACTGTCCAAGCACTCCTGGAGCTCTGGCAGCCTCGGGGCTTTGCCCATTCCTGGGGAGCCTGGGCAGTGCCCAGCACCCTCTGGGGGAAGAGCCTTTCCCTGCTCTCCAGCCTGACCCTCCCTGACACAGCTCCAGCCCTTCCCTGGGTCCTGTCCTACTCACAGGAGCAGCGATCAGAGCTGCCCCTCCCGAGGAAGCTGCATCCCCCTGAGACCTCCCCTCGGTCCCAGCTGAACAGACCAAATACCCCCAGCTGCTCCTCGTCTGGCCCCCCAGACCCTTCCCCACCCTTGTGCCCCCTCCAAGTGTAGGTGTCACTTGCTTGGCAGAGGTGCTGAGGCATCTCTCGAGGAGCTGCTCTCTGGGTGTCCATTACTGCTGCACAGGGACTTTGGTGGTATCCAGGGCTTCATTTCACCTTCCCTTCATTCTCCTTGGTGCTGCTTCCCATCTTCCTGGGGAGCTTAAAGGGGGAAGGTGCCAAAGCTCTTCCTGGAGCTGTGGACAGTGTGAAGAAGGGGATATGAACCTGGGAAGGAGAACCACGGGGCAAGCACAGCCCCTGTGGGTGGTCTCATCCTGTCCTCTGGGGCTCTGGGATCTCTCAGAGGTTCCTCCCCTCTGAGATCCCCCAGCACACCCACACACGCTGCTGGTGGCCTCCCTGCCCCACGCCAGTTCCTGTCCCGTGCAGCTGTTCATGTGGTCCCTGCTGTCCCCAGGGGTGCCTCATGGGGTCCCTCCTGTCCCCAGGGGTGCCTCACAGGGTCCCTCCTGTCCCGAGGGGTGCCTCACAGGGTCCCTGCTGGCCCAGGGGTGGCTCACGGGATCCCTGCTGACCCAGGGGTGCCTCATGGGCTCCCTCCTGTCCTGAGGGGTGGCTCACGGGGTCCCTGCTGACCCAGGGGTGGCTCACGGGGTCCCTGCTGACCCAGGGGTGCCTCACAGGGCCCCTCCTGTCCCGAGGGGTGGCTCACGGGGTCCCTGCTGGCCCAGGGGTGGCTCACGGGGTGCCCGCTGTCCCCGCAGATGCCGCACTCCCGAAGGTACCGCTCGTCGGAGCGCAGCAGCCGCGGCAGTTACCACGAGCGCTACCGGAGCCGCAAGCACAAGCGGCGGCGGACGCGGTCGCGGTCGAGCAGCAGCGAGCGGGACCGGCGGCACCGGCGGGAGGACAGCTACCACGTCCGATCCCGGAGGTGAGGGCGCCTCGGGCCCGCGCTGTTGCACGGAATCACCGAGGTGGTGGGTTGGGAGGGACCTCTGGGGTCACCCGGTGACACGTCCGGGTGGGTTTGGGGTGTGCTCACCCCGGGCAGCTGTTACAGCTCTGCCACCCTTCATGGGAAGAACTTCTTCCTGGTGTTGAGGTAGAACGTGGTGTGTTTTAGTTTATGGCCATTGCTGCCCATCCTGTCGCTGGGCACCGCTGAGAAGAGTCTGGCACCATCATGACACCTGCCTTGGAGATATTAATTTGCAATAATGAGGTTTCCTCTCAAGTCTTCTCTTCTCCAGGCTAACCAGGCCCATCTCCCACAGTCTCTGCTCATTAAGAGATGCTGCAGTCCCTTAATCATAGCCTAGTCATCCATACTCACCCAGGTTCTGTGTGAGCTGGGCCTGCTCTGAGCTGTCACAGCCTGGGCAGTGCTTGTCACCAAACCCCGTCACTCTCCTCTTAGGGAAACTTCCCTGTCCGACCACCCAGGGGCCCCTCTGGCAGTGCCACTCCACCACCTAAGCTGGGACCGAGGCCCCTTCGCAGTGGTGGCTTCAGTGACCCACTGGGTGCCCTGTTTGAGTCCCTGCACACCCCATGCTCCCAGTCAGACCAGTTTCCTTACTAGTTCAGCCTTGGTTTCCCACAGCAGAATCTCAGACGTCTCAATCGTTAAAAATAATTTAGTCTTGGTGCAATAACAAAATAACAGCTCTAGCTGCTGCCTCCAAGGAGGGATCCTGAAAAAAGGACCTACTGAGCTTTTATCCCTTCACAGTTTCAGCACGAGAGGATCTGGGGTCCTCAGCTTTGAGTGTCCCTGGGTGTCCCTCACCTGGCTGGGACACAGGTCCCTGTCCCCCTTGTTGTGCAAAGGGTTGGCAGTTCATGACCCCTTGCCTTGCCAACTCCCCTCACCCCTCCAGCCCCTGGAGCTGCCAGCATTGAGTGTATCCCCTCTCCTGAGCTTTTCTGAGACACCTGGAGCACTGCAAGGTTTCGGTGTTCCCACCATAACAAGGACATGGAGCTGTTGGAACAAGTCCAGAGGAGGCCGGGAAGTTGTTAAGAGGACTGGAACACCTTCCCTGTGGAGGCAGGCTGAGAGAATTGGGGCTGGGAGAGTTCTCCAGCCTGGAGAAGTTTTTGTGAAGACCTCACAGCACCTTCCAGTATTTAAAGGGGGCCTACAAGGAAGCTGGAGAGGGAACTGTGGTGATAGGGCAAGGAGTAATGGGTACAAACTGAAAGAGAGAAAATTCTGGTTAGACATTAGGAAGAAATTCTTCACTGTGAAGGTGCCGAGACAGTAGCACAGGCTGCCTGTGGATGCCCCAACCCTGTCCGTGTTCAAGGCCAGGCTGGACAAGGTGATCTCTAAGTCCGTTCTGAGCCCTCACCGCTCCCCTCCCCATCCCCCTGCCCAGCTACGACGACCACTCTGCCGACCGGAGGGCCTACGACCGGCGTTACTGTGACAGCTACCGGCGCAACGACTACAGCCGCGAGCGGGGCGACGCCTACTACGAGCCCGAGTACCGACATTCCTACGAGTACCGGCGCTCCCGGGACCGCGAGGGCAGCTACCGGAGCTGCAAAAGCAGCCGGCGTAAGCACAGGCGGAGGCGGCGCCGCAGCCGGTCCTTTAGCCGCTCCTCATCGGTGAGTATCCTGCTGTGCTGCGCCTGCCCTGTAACCTTTCTCTCCCAGGTGCCGAGCTGGGTAAGTAGAACACTCACTTTCTAACGCTCTCTCGGACTCGGCTTGAACCGTGTGTTAGAGAACGTTCTGTGCAGAGCGTTCCTGCCCACGTCCCTGTGCGCCGTGGCTGGCGCTGCCCTGTGCCGGCTGGGCACGGGTGGCTCAGACCCTCTCTCAGTGTTGCCCGCTCAGGTGGGAGGACAGGAGTGCCCCGCGAGGCTGGCGGGTCCCCAGGGTGGTGCTGCAGCTCCTCCCTGGGGTGATGCTCACGGAGAGCTGTGTAGGAGCCCCAGCCAGGCAGGATTTGTGCGAGGCTCGAACAGCCAGCGCTCAGCTGGTCCCAGCCCCAGAGAGCCTGTGGCAGGTGGCTTGTCCCTGTGGTCCCTGTTTCGGGCTGTGGCAGGAAGCCCCTGGCTCTGAGGGTTAGAACCTGCTCCAGAGCAGGATCCTCCTGGGTGGGCCCAGCTGACGTGGGGTGTCATGCGAGGGGCTTTGCGGAGGAGCAGAGCTCTTGGACCGCTCAGCTCAGGTGGAGGCAGAACCATCCCAGGCTCTTCCCGGCAGCATCCCTGGCTTTCTCTTCTTGTCTGTTCTGCTGTTCACCTTCCACTTCTGTTAGACCCCAGACACGTTCTCTGCTCTGTGTGTGGAGCTCTCAGTGTTGTCTGGTCTGTTCTGGCTCTGTGTCCAGGGAGGGGATTGGGGGCTGGATTTGGGTCCCAAGTCTGCTCCCAGGTGCAGGGATACTTAGTCGAGGAACCGAAGGCAGGAATTTTCTCTTCTGTGGTGTAAACCTCTTATCCGCCTCATCCCAGGCTGTCCCTGTTCCCTGGTGGGCTCTGCTTCTCTTCTGGAAGTTAGTCCTTCCAGGATCAGCTTCTTTGGGGGAGGGTCTAGGAAGAAGTGTCGGTCTTTCCCCAGGCAGTCACTGCAGACTTTTGGTTTTGGATGGATCGTTGTATCTAGAGCTGCTTCTGAAATCTCGGAATTCATCTTTCCCTGAGTGTCGGGGCTGGGGGAAGCTGTGTGGGCGGTTATTGGAGTGGGATGGGGGTGCCTGTGGGGGCAGCCTGGGCTTGTGCAGGACCTCCCGGCACCCGCCTCCTGCTGCCCTTGCTCTGCGGCGGCCGTGGGGCTGCCGGGAGCCCCTCCCCGTGGCCTCTGGCCTTCGCCGTGCTCAGGCAGTCCCCAGGACCCGAAGGCCGGTGCTGTTCCTCTCTGAGCCCCCGTGGGAGCGAGAGCAGCCGGCCCCTTCCATGCCCCTCAGCTCCCTCACTCTGACAGCTCTGCTGTCACGCTGGTTCGGGTTGGGGCTGTTTGTAGGTTCTTTTTTTTCTTATTTTTTTCTTTTTTTTTTTTCTTTTTTTTTTCCTTTTTTTTTTTGCTACAACGAAAAGCAAACTGTTTTTTTCTTTTCTGAGCTAGTGTGTTGTATCTTGACATGTTCCCTTGCAATATCCCTATCGTTATATATTCCTCTGTGCCGTATGAATTGGCTGGGAATCTCCTCCTGCAACCCCTCCTCAAACAACCATGTGAATTTCCAAACCAACCAATGCGTGACGCTGGCTGCTGCGCTGGTTTGAAAATCTGATTGGTGAATGATGAATTCCCTGTCTGCCTGGGCCAGCAGCGGAGTCGACAGAGCAGCAGAAGGGCCAAGAGTGTGGAGGACGACGACGAGGGGCATCTGATCTATCGCGTCGGCGACTGGCTACAAGAAAGATGTACAGCCAAATCGTAACATAATTTAGCTCTCTAGTTAAGCTCCCATCGCAGTCGCAGATCTGTCTTATCTTTCTGTTTCATTTTATTTTCATTGTTTATTAAAGAGAAACCCTCTCCTTTTCCTTCCCCTTTTGTTAAAGCTACGTTTATATTGTGTATTGTTACTGAAGTGCCAGGGAATTAGGGCAGCTGCCTTGTGCAGCCGGTGTCAGCCTTCCGCTGCTCCGGTCTCTCCAGCTGTGTGCAGGTTAGGTGTTGCAATGCATTCTCCTCTGCCCTGTGTATCGCTGCAGCCAGGTGCTGCTCCCTCTCTCAGCTCCTTCCCTCTCCTTCTCTCCCTCCCAGATGAGATTATCAGCACCCTGGGGGAAGGCACGTTCGGCAGGGTGGTGCAGTGCATGGATCACCGGAGGTACGTGGGAGCAGGGGAGGCCACAGCTGGCAATGGAGCCTTTTGGGTGTAGCTTGGGTGAAAATCAGTCTCTTGGTTTCCAGTAGCCTCTGCTGCTGTGGGCACTCACCCCCTTTGTGTTGCCCATGTGTTGGGGGAAGCTTCAGGGCTGTTTTGTAGGGGGGAAAAGGGCGCAGCTTTGGTGGACACCCCTTAATAATAACCTGCTTGAGCAAGGGTGGGGAGGTGGTCAGAAGGTTCCTTTCACAGGGCACAGCCCCTCTGACCCCCTCAGGGCTCACCTTGTGCTCTCTTCCTGTTTCTCCCACAGGGGTGGTGCACGCGTTGCTCTGAAAATCATTAAAAACGTAGAGAAATACAAAGAGGCTGCTCGGCTGGAAATCAACGTGCTGGAGAAAATCAACGAGAAGGATCCTGAGAACACAAAGTGAGCATGCCCCTGGTGTTCAGCTGGAGGGGCTGGTTTAAGGGCTGGGGTGGAAGAGGTGCTTGGTGTTGTGCGGTTGAATGTGATCCTGGATGGTTTTGGAGGCATCTTGGCTTGCTGTGGGATACAGGCTGAGCAGGGAAAGGAGGAGCCTGGCACAGGGGTGACACAGCTGAGCAGTGCCTGTTCCCAACTGGAATGTTTCTGTCAGTCTCTGTGTCAGGATGTTTGACTGGTTCGACTACCACGGGCACATGTGCATCTCCTTCGAGCTGCTGGGGCTCAGCACCTTCGATTTCCTGAAGGATAACAACTATCTGCCTTACCCCATCCACCAAGTACGGCACATGGCCTTCCAGGTGTGCCAGGCTGTCAAGTGTAAGTGTTCCCTGCTGCTCTCCCCCTGCTCTGGGCTGACCCGGGGAGCTGAGCAGGTTGCAGTTCTGCAACTGGTGGCCCAGAGCAACAAGTTTTTGCTGTGGTTCTGAGCCTGAGCCTTCCTGCCCCTCTGGGAATGAATCTTTTCCATTTTCTGATGTTTGTGGGCTGGCAGTAGCTCAGAGCACTCCAGCATTCACCCCTCTGCACCTTCTGGCGATCAATACTATAAATCTTTGTGCTTCTATTGAAGCTTCATGGCCTGTACTTTGCCTGGCTGTTCACACCCAGGTTGAAATGTGGGCTAAACTGGTGCCAGTATGAGTGATGAACCAGTGATGGCTTTTTGGGGGGTGCAGCCTTGCTCTGCTTCTGTCCCCTCACCCCGACTCTCTTTGCTCCCTCAGTTCTGCACGACAATAAACTGACCCACACTGACCTCAAGCCAGAGAACATCCTCTTCGTGAACTCTGACTACGAGCTCTCCTACAACCTGGAAAAGGTAATGCACTGCCTCCAGTTGGGTCTCCTCTTGGATTCTTGGTGTCCCTGACCTTATCAGAGGAGTCAGGCAGAGCCCCAGGGGATTTTCTGCAGTCTTATGTCCCTGAAGTAGTCAAAAGCAAGCAAGAGCACATAAAAGGCCAAAAAACTGCTGTAAAGCAGATGCCACCGCACTGTCCCCAATCTTGCCGTGCCCTGTACACTGATGTTATTCATTCACACTTCAGTACCTACACACCCACTGCTCATGACATCCTTTACAAACCTGAACTCCTTTTCTGCATTAAATGGGGTGGAGATAAATGCTCTCCACCTTTTAAGTGCGCAATGAAGTTAATAAATTGATGGTAAAATCCAAAATCATTGCAGCCAAAATGATCACCATCCATGCCCAAAGCCCCTAACTCCCACTAAATCTACTGAGCTTGACAAATTGCTTTCTCTGCTTAAGTAAACCACAGATTTCATTTTGGTTGGAACATTCTGTTAACATTCAAGTCCTTTATTCATCTCCCCATCCCCTCCTGATTACAAGATTACCATTTTTAGTTTCAAGACGACTCATTTGTGTGAGCATACCACTTAAATGTTAGGTTCATGTCCCCTTCAGGTTACTGACTCTATCAAAGCTCCAGCACATATTCCAGTTGTGGGTACAGTGCAAGGATCTCAGACACTGCCCCGTGCAGTCCTTCAAGGCTTTGCATGATCTGCCAGTGCTCAGGCAGCGCTGAGTGAGCCGTGGTGACCCCAGGCTCGTGGTGGGAGCTGTTTGGGGCTGAGCTGTGGGGCTGCCAAAGCTTTCCCCTCCCGTGGAGAGCTCTGTGGGGAAGGGGCTGGCGCTCCCAGGTGATGGATCCTGTTCTCCCCCGTGCAGAAGCGGGACGAGCGCAGCGTGAAGAGCACGGCCATCAGGGTGGTGGACTTTGGCAGTGCCACGTTTGACCACGAGCATCACAGCACCATTGTCTCCACCAGGCACTACCGGGCCCCTGAAGTCATCCTGGGTAGGTGCCACTGGGTCTCTGCCAGGGCAGGTGTGCCCCCTGAGAGCACTGGGTGCTGGGCAGTGTCGGGCTTCCACATCATTCAGGAGCTGTCCTGGGTGTGCCCTGGGAGATGGGCAGTGCTTTATTTAGCAGCTCTGCAGTGCTGTTTCCTGGGAAGGCTGTAGTTACGGCCCTGTTGTTATTTGGGGTTGTTCTTCCTGGAGAAAAGGAGGTTCAGGGGGGACCTTCTCACTCTCCACAACTTCCTGATGGGGGGATTGGGCTCTGCTCCCAGGGAACAAGGGACAGGACAAGAAGAAATGGCCTCAAGTTGTGCCAAAGTTGGACATCAGGAGGAGTTTCTTCCTGGAAAGGGTGGTCAGGCATTGGAAAGGGCTGCCCAGGGAGGTTTGGAGTCCCCATCCCTGGAGGCGTCCAGGGAATGACTTGATGTGGCACTCAGGTGCCACAGACCAGTGCCCTGGTCTGATTGACAAGGTGGGGACTGGTCACAGGTTGGAGTTGGTGATCTTGAAGGTCTTTTCCAACCTTGGTGATTCCATGATTATCAGCTGGTGTTTTGGCACTGCTGCCAGCTGGGCAGTGTATTGCCAGCAGAGCCCCAGGAGCCTGGCTGGAATGGGATGTGTTTTTCCAGTTACTTACTTTTAAAAGGAAGAGGGATTTGGACTCTTGGGTTGTAACTGGATCATTTATTTGAACAACATTGTTTTTCAGAGCTTGGCTGGAGCCAGCCCTGTGATGTGTGGAGTATTGGCTGCATCATCTTTGAGTATTACGTGGGTTTCACCCTTTTCCAGGTGAGAACTGTGTTGTGTGGCTACTTCCCAACTGCTGAGAGGATGCTGGCTGCTTCCCAGCACAGCCCAGAGCCCCGGGGACTGATGGGGGTCCCTCCATCACTGCAGTCTTGTAGGGACACCCGAGGTGTTGGCCAGGAAGGGGTTCTGGGTGGGGGAATCCCCAGGGCTGGAGGCAGAACCACTGGCATCCATTCCATGCCTTTCCTTTCCATTTCTCTCCCTCAGACACACGACAACAGGGAGCACCTGGCCATGATGGAGAGGATCTTGGGGCCGATTCCTTCTCGGATGGTCCGGAAGACAAGGTGAGAGAGGCCAGCTGCAGGTTTGCCAGCCCTCCTCTGCTGCGTGGGCAGTGCTTCTCCCCGAGGGGTCCCCCTTTGGAACTGCCTGCTGAGCCAGCCAGCCGCGTCCCCCTGGGGCTGGCACCTTGCTGCTGCTGCTGCAGGGTGTGTTGTGCCCGGGTGTAACCCGCTCCCACCTGTTACTCTGACAGGAAACAGAAATATTTCTACCACGGCCGCCTGGACTGGGACGAGAACACCTCAGCCGGACGCTACGTCCGGGAGAACTGCAAACCACTGCGGGTAAGGCAGCTTGGCCCTTCCTCTGATTGTCCCTCGGGGCAAGCTTGGGCCAGCAGAAGGCTCAGAGCAGCGACTTTCTGAGGGAGCCTGGGCTGTCCTTGGCATAGGAAGCTGCAGCAGGCCGAGTTTAATCTGAAGTGGAGGACAAGGAGGGCACGGATAGTTCAGGAAGTGCCCGGGGAAGGGAGGGTGCGTGAAAATCCATCAGCTCTGGAGAGAGGAACACAGAGTTCAGGTCCAGGCTGAGAGATGGTCTGAGCCTTCCCCCAGCTTAGCTTGTCAGCCCAGGGAACACCCCAGCACAGGGTGTAGCCTCCTCGGGCCTGACCCTCCCCCTGCACCTCGCAGCGATACCTGACCTCGGAGGCCGAGGACCATCACCGCCTGTTCGACCTCATCGAGAGCATGCTGGAGTACGAGCCGTCCAAGCGGGTCACCCTGGCCGAGGCCCTCAAGCACCCCTTCTTTGACATGCTGGGCATGGAGCCCAGCACAAAAATGTGGGACTCGAGCCGGGACATCAGCCGGTGACGCCACAGGTGCCAGCCAGCCCTCGGATTCTAGCCCCCGTGGAGGCCTGTGTGATTTCTATTCAGACACTTGGTGCTTTTTTTTTTTTTTTTTTATACATGAGACGAACTTCCTCGGAACACGTTTGTAAAGCTGTTAATATGTGAGATACTGTAAATAGCCCAGATTCTCTGTCGGCCTCGGAGCACCACGGGCCTGACCTGCTGTCGCTGCTGCCGTTCTCGTGAGGTGAGGGGGCCTGTGTGTCCGTGCTGTAAATACCTCTCGTCAGGTGTTGCTTTGTCTCCTGTTCCTGCCCTCCTCGGTGTAAATACTCCAGGACTCACAGCTCTCTGTAGCTTATCTGTTTCCTTGTAAGTTATGGAACTGGTGGGACTGCATGGGAATTATTTTTTGGATCAATGTCATAGCCCATCCCCACACCAGAGTTTTATAAGAATTTTGTACAGTCTTTGTGAAAAATAAATATGAAGTGAATAAAGCATCTGGTCTGGGTTTGGCCCGACAGCAGCTGATCCTGGGGCTGTTCTGCTGTGCCCTGTGGGGGGAAGGAGAGGGATGAAAGGAACTTTGTGGTCTAGGAAACCAGTTCTATCCACCTGCACCATCCCTCCCAAGCCTACACTGTGTGTAGGAGCTGCTTTTGGCCCTCAAGGCTGCAGCTGGGCCTGAGGAGATGCTGGTGTGGGGGCTGGCCCTTTCCTCATGCCCTGGGTGTCCAGCGTTGGGCTGGGAGGCAGAAAAAGGACAGTGGGGCCCTCAGGTGTTCCCTTACCAAAGAAACCTCTCAGCCTTAGGGTGGTGCCTGTTGGAAGAGGGGTGTCAGGAGCCCCCATCCAGCTGTCCTACAACCACCCCAGGGCTGTGTCTTTTTGGCTCTTCCCAGCTCTGCAGGGAAGAGTTTGGATTGTTCCCGGGCATTCTTGGGGCTGTTCCACAAGGGGGTGGGTGACAGACGCGCTCTGCTTAACCCTCTGCTGTGGCACCATCATCTGTGCCAGGCCACCACCTTGCAGAGGGGAAAGGAAAGGTCTGGTTTCAGCTGGAGGGAGCGTGGGGGAGTCTCGGGGAAGGCGACACCGAGGGATCTCCGTGGGCTTGTGATCCCGACCAGCCGAGCTTGGGCAGGGAGCCCTCCCTCACCCCCTCCTGTTGGCAGCAGGGGCAGATCCCGCCCCACTGCCCGTGTGCCCAGCCCTGCATGAGGCCAGAGGAGAACTGGATTGACCAAATCACACCCGTGGTCTGTCCGAGACTTCAAAAAAATAACCAACTCACGCTGCTGTCCAAACCCCAAACCAACAGCTCCTACCTCCGCCTGGAGTAGCTCCAGGCTTGGGTTGAGGTGGGAGCTCCCCTGTGGGGTTCGTGTGCCACTCTCGGTTTGTTCAGACGCTGAAGTGCATTTTTAGCAATCTGCTGAGCACCGAGAGCCGGGAGGGGACGGAGGGCAGGGTCGGGTGTCCCGCCCCGGGATGCGGAGGATCCCCGCCGGGGAGCGGGTCCGCCCAGCCCCTCCACCGGGCAGCTGCAGCGGAGGGATTTGGGGATTCCTATAAATAACCGCTCCAGGAGACACGAGTGAAATTCCCCAAGTGCTCGTCGTGCCGCGAGTGCCTCCCTGGCGGGCCCGGGGACAGCTGCCGGGGTGGGCCCGCGACCCCCGGGGTGACGCCGGGCGGGCAGCGCGGCCGCCCCGGTGACCGGGGGTGGGAGCTGAGCTCTCGGAGCCCCGGGGACAGCCGGGGGCGATGGGCCGGTCGCGGTCGCTGTCGCGGGGGTCCCGCGGGAGAACGGGGGNCCGCGGGTGCAGCGCGCGCTCCCGGGGCCGCTCCCGGTGCCGCTCCCGCTCCCGCCATGGCCCAGCGCGGCGGCCCCGCCGTGCTCCCCGACAACCCCTTCCAGGACCCCGCCGTGCTGCAGTCCGGGCCCGGCCCCGGCCCGGTGCTGGACGGCTACAACCCCTTCGAGAGCGACGCGGTGAGCGGCGGGGCCTGCCCGCGCACCGGGGCCTGCCCGGGCAGTGAAGCTTCTTCCCGGGCACCGGCGCCTTCCGCGCTGCCGGCGCGCTCTCACCGCTCTCCTCTTCCCCTGCAGCCGCCGCCGCCGTTCCAGACCCCCTCGGTAGCCCCGGCGCCCCCGGCAGCGGCGGCCGCGCAGCCCCCGCGGAAGGCGAGTCCCACCGAGCCCCGCAACTACGGCTCCTACGGTTCGCAGGTACGGGGGGAGGCGCCGCCGGGCCGGGGGCACCGGGGGGACGCGGCCCCGGCGGGAGCCCAGGGTCTGTGTCCCCCCCTCCGCAGGCCTCGGCCGCCGCCGCCACGGCGGAGCTGCTGAAGCGGCAGGAGGAGCTGAACCGGAAAGCGGAGGAGCTGGACCGGCGGGAGCGGGAGCTGCAGAACGCGGCCCTCGGCGGCCCCCAGAGTGAGTGGCTGCGGGGCTGGGCAGGGACGGGACCCCCTCGGAGCCCTGCTCGCTCCTCCTCACCCCGTTCCGCCCGCAGTGAGGCTCAACAACTGGCCCCCGCTGCCGTCCTTCTGCCCGGTGAAGCCGTGCTTCTACCAGGACATCCCCGTGGAGATCCCTGCTGACTTCCAGAAGACTGTTACGACCATGTACTACCTCTGGATGGGTGAGGATCCAGGGGAACCTCCGGGCAGACCCTGGGAGGAGGTGGAGGATGAGTGTCCCGTGCTGCTGCTCTGGGGAAATTGGGATGCACAGGTGGTCGGGGGGGTTTGGGGAGCCTGGCTTGGGCTCCTGAGCGCTGTCCTCTCCCTCAGCCAGCACCATTGCTCTCTTCCTGAACTTCCTGTCCTCGCTCGCCTGGTTCTGCGTGGACCCCTCGTCTGGCTCTGGCTTCGGCCTCTCCATCCTCTGGGCTCTGCTCTACACGCCCTGTTCCTTCGTCTGCTGGTATCGGCCCATGTACAAAGCTTTCAGGTGTGTCCCCGAGCCCTGGGTACCCGCTCGGGCGCCTGGGGGCCTCTGGCTCTGCGGGGTGTGCTGGTTCCCCCCGAGCTCCCTGCTCCCCCCGTGCCTCCTGCTTTAAGGAAGGTTTGAGAGCTCTTTTCTATGCCCTAACCTGGCCCATCTCCTCCTCCCAGGAGCGACAGTTCCTTCAACTTCTTCGTCTTCTTCTTCGTCTTCTTTGCCCAGAACGTGATGTATGTGCTGCAGGCCATCGGCATCCCAAACTGGGGATTCAGGTGCGCCACGAGCCGAGCCTGCAAAGGCAAGGGGCGGGTGGGGAGGAGGGAACCTGGGGGCAGCAGCCTCTTCTCTTGCAGCGGCTGGATCCTGAGCCTGATAGCGCTGCGCACGAACACGGCCGTGGCTGTGATGATGATCCTGGTGTCCCTGTCCTTCACGGCGGTGGCCGTGCTGGGGATCATTATGCTGAAAAAGGTGGGTGAGGCTCAGAGCCCTCCCTCTGGGGGAGGTTTGGGCCGTCACAGCTCTGTCTGGGAGCGGCCTGGAGCCCCAGCCCTGACCCCCAGCCCGCTGCTGCCCTCCAGATCCACTCTCTGTACCGCCGGACGGGCGCCAGCTTCCAGAAGGCTCAGGAGGAGTTTGCGGCCGGGGTCTTCTCCAACCAGGCCGTGCGCACGGCCGCGGCCAACGCCGCCGCGGGCGCGGCCACCAGCGCCTTCCGTGCCCCGTAGCCGCGCGGGTGCCCGGCCCTGCCGCCCCGGCGCACGCGGGCTCTTCCCGAGGAAGAGGAGAATCCGAGTTGCACTTTCACTGGATCCCCGTGCGTCTGCATCAGCTGTCAGAGGCTGCCTCATCCCAGCTTGGAAGTGCTGGTGCCTGAATCGTCTGCTGCTCTTAACCCCCTTTCCTCACGGACAGAGGCTGTTGTGGTTTGTGCTGGTCCCCTCCCCTCAGCAGACTGGGGGGAGCAGGGTGGGAGGTGCTGCAGGCCTGAGCCTGCCATCGCCCTCCCTTCCAGCACCAGCTGCTGGGGGCAGGAGCCTCCTCCAGATGGCTGGAATGCTGCTCCCAGGGACTGGAACGGTCGCTTGCCTTCCTTGTGCTCTCCTGTTTCCCCACCTGGTGATGACACTTGTGTCCCCTGGGGTGTGGAGGGCCCCCTGCCCCCTGTGTGCCCAGGGACCCCCATGCTCTGCCAAGAACGTCATCCCCCTCTTCCTCCTGGGGCTCGCTCCAGCGAGATGAGGACGGGGCTGGTGCTGTCCCCAGGGTGTCTTGTCCCTTTGTCCCGTCCCTTTCCCCATCCCCTCTCCAGGCACAGGGATGAGGAGAGCAGGGCAGGGACGGGCAGCTGCTGCCTGTGGGGATCCTGCCTTCAGCCCATGTGGACCCCGAAGCCAGGCTGGGTGCCGAGGAGCAGCCCTGGTGTTTACATGGCTCCCCCCTCGCCTGCAGGGAGGGCTGAACAGCTCCTCCAGTCCCCCTCCCCACCCGCTTCGAGGACTGTGACCCCCAGCACCCTTCACCCAGGGCCTTCACCCTCCTGGGGGCTGAGCCGGTCCCCGTGCGCAGCCCGGCTTCCCCCGTACCTGCCCTCTGTCCCCTGTCCCGGTGTCCCCGGCGATCCCCAGGACAGGTCTCGCGCATTCTGCTTCGCCCCATCTCCTCTCGGATGCTCCCGGTTTGTCCCTGCAGCTCCGGGGCTGGCGAGAGGCTTTGTGCCTTCAGCTGTGGGGGCCGGTGCCCTCCCGGTCCCGCTGCGGCGAGGGCTCCTCGGGGGGTCCCCGCCTCCTTCGCCGCTCCCCGTGTGCTGTTCCCCGACCGCCTCCCGGTTTATTTAAGGAATAAATGAAGTTCCACTCCGTTCCTTTGCAATCTCCGTGCGCCGACCGGGGCCGGGGGGAGCGGCGGGGCCGGTGCCGGTGTGGCGGCTCCCGGGGGCGGTGTGGGTGGACTACAGCTCCCGTCGTGCCGCACAGGGGCGGCCCCGGGGCGGGCGCGGCCGAGCAGCCGCCGGCGTGCGGGACCGTCCCCGCAGCTCCCGGCGCTCCG
>VZRO01006431.1:24285-41622 GCA_013397915.1 Daphoenositta chrysoptera
AGGCTCCCGGGGCCGCGGCGGAGCCGAGCGCTCGGAGCGAGCGGGGCCGGGGACGCCGTGCGTGTGCAGGAGGGCCGGGGGCACCGGTGCCCCTCAGGGTGGAGACCGCACAGGCTGGGAGCGCTGTGTTCTGCTGTTCTGACATTAAAACACGGATGCTGCCTTGATGTCTGCGGCTGGAAGAGAAACGTCCGGGTGCCTCCCCCGCTCCTGGGCACTGTGGCTGGGTGCCACCCCGGCGTGGAGCCTGCTGGGGCCTGGCGAGCGGCGCAGAGCAGCCGGAGCAGCACCGTGGGGCAGCCCCCGTCCCTGCCCACGCCCTGCCCCTCTGCCCACCTCGGCTCCCCGTGGCGCTCGCCCTGCTCAGAGATGCTCCAGGCGTGAATCTGCTCCCAGTTCCAAGCGTGCGCTGCCTGGCCGGGGCTGAGCAGAGCCCGGGCGTGCTCCTGCTGCCTTTGGGGACAGCTTTTACGACCTTTAGTGGCTCAGGGTTCACCCGGAATGCAGATTCTCCGGGTGCTGCATCAGGAGCAGGGACCAAGCACTTGGACACCCCCCTTGATGGAAGGGCTGAGCAGGGATCGTGGCCGAGCTTTAGCTCTCTGTGCTTTTCCTGCCGAGCAGGGCCACTCGCAGCCTGGTGTCACTCCAGGGGCCGTGTGGCTCACGTCTCTCCCAGACCAAGACCCCTGAGGCCGGGGCTGGACGCAGAGCCAGCTGCAGGAGCATCTCAGCGTGGGTCTCAGGGTGCCAGCCAGCTCTGGCTAAGGTCAGGGCAGTGCCGGCCGCTCCTGGGCACAGGGATGCTGGCCAGGCTGCAGCAGCCCTGCCTGGAGCCTGCTGCTCCCCGTGGGGACTCAGCCGAGGGGTCCCCGCTGTGGTGAGGACGGTGGGGGTGCACCAGCGGCTCGGGTGGGTTGAGCAAGCGGGGGCAGGACCGGGAGTGGGTGCTGAGTGTGGGCGCACCCAGGAAGGAGGGAGGGAGCTGGCAGGGCGTGGGAGCAGATTAGGGCAGGCAGGTCACGATTTCAGGGCGAGGAGGGCGGCCGGGCCCCTGGGCTGGTCCGCGCAGGCGGGATGTGCCCGGGGGTGCTGTCAGGAGTGACAGCCCCGATGCTGCGTGGGCAGAGCACAGCCCAGGCGTGGTCAGTGAGTGACGGTGTCACCCTGGGACACTGGCACGCCACGGTGCCGCAGGGATGCTGCTCCTGGGACCCCGCAACTCCGCGGGGGTGCCGCCGGAGTCCTGGGGAGAGCGCCCTGCTCCTGCCCCGAGGCTGTTTGTGTTTGTCCACAAGAGGGAAATGTTTCTCCAGGATCATAACTACAGCGAGTCCCACTCCCAGCGCCCTGCTCCCAGCATCCCCCTCCCAGCATCCCGCTCCCGGTGCGGGGCTGCTCCTCCACCTGCTCCTGACTTACCTGCCCCGGTGCTAAGAGCTGCTGGCCGGATGCTGAATCACCCCGGTCCACGTGCCCGCGTCCCTGCGCTCGGCTCGGTGCTCACGGACCGACTGGCTCTGGGATAAACGTAGCGGGGGCGAATCCTCCGACGTCGCTGGGCTTGGCTCATTAATTCTTGTGCAAAGCCTTGGCTTGTTTGGGGCTCACCGTGGCTGGGGGCTGCTGGGGTCCCGCAGCAGCTGGCCTGGAGCCGGTGGTCACCCTAAAGACTGTGTCCCCGTGTGCTCCGGGCCGGGGTCCCGCTGCCGGGAAGGGGTTGCTGTGATGCCGCACTGAGGCTCTTTGGCATCGATGTTTACGGAGTCGTGATCCCCATAAAGGTGACTCAGCCCAGCTCCGTGTCCTCTGGGTCTCCGTCCACACTGTCCTGGCTTGGGGTCAAAATCCACCCCCTGGCTCCTGTGACGGCTCCTTTGGCCCCACGTCCTCGACCCCATCCCGGAACGAACCCACCTGTGCACTGCAAAGGGCGGTCACACCGTGCCACGAGGCCCCTGCGACCCCCACGAGCTCCCCCTATTTGGAGATTGGCTGCAAGAAGTGGCTTTGGGGGGCTTGGTGGCGCTGCCCGGTGTCTGCCGTGCCACCAGCTCCAGGCGAGGCGTTGCCCGGCCCCTGGGTCTCACTTTTCCTGCTCAGCAGGACGCTCTTATCAGCTGGTGTTGATAAGGATGAGCTCCAGCAGCCTCCGCAGTGTTTTTCTTCCAGGAGCTGTGGGACCTGAGCCAGCTGGGGGGCTGTGGCTGAGGGGGGACAGGAAGAACTGGACCTTGGAATGGGAAAAGGTGAACGGGGGCATCCTGGATGGCTGGAAGTGAGCTTGGAGGTGGCTGATTGCCTTAGGAGCTATTAATCCCTCCCCAAAATTGGGGTTCATTAGCCTGGGTGTAGCAGTCTGGTGACACCTTAAACACACTTGGAGGTGGGAGATCCACAGCGCAGCGGGACAGGGACAGGAGCTCCCTCCTGGGGCACCTGCTTGCCCCGTGAGACGTAACCAGGGGCTACCTGGCCCCATCTGCCCCAGCCCCAGTGGCAGCTGGCCCGGGTGTCCCATGGCTCAGCTCCCAGCAGAGGCGTGGAACCGTGGCAGGGCCCAGAGCAGGGCAGTGCTGGGGTAGGAGGAACTTTGATGAATTGATTTGCCCCAGAGCTGCATCTGATATGCCAGAAATGGAGAAAATTACTCATGAAGTGCTGCTCCACCCACGGAGGGAGAGCTAACGGAGAGGTTTAACCCTGTGCAGGGGAGCCCTGACCCGGTGCTGGATGCTCCAGGCCAGCGGAGCTGTGGCTGGGAGCTGTGGCTGCGATCTGGGCACTCTCCATTCCCTGCACCACCCTTGTGTGGAGATGCCGAGGATGTCCCCGCAGTGATGGGTGCATGTCCACGGGAGTGGGAACATCCCGGGTGATGGGACCGGGTCGGGTCTGTGTGCTCCTGGCACGGTCTTGGGACAGCAGGGTCCCCTTTGAGGGTCCGGCTGCTGTTGTTGACAGCCGGAGTGCAGCCCTGCTTGTCCAGGAGCTGGGGTATTGCCCGCTTGCTGCCACTGCTGCTGTCACTGCTGCTGTCACCGCTGCCACCGCTGCCACCGCTGCCACCGCTGTCACTGCTGCCACCACTGCTGTCACTGCTGTCGCTGCTGCCACTGTCACTGTTGCCACTGCTGCCACCGCTGTCACTGCTGCTGCCACTGTCACTGCTGTCACTGCTGCCGCCTTCCCCAGCACATGCTGAGTTGGGGTGGGTGATGCCAAAGGCTTGGGCAGGGAATGGCAGCAGCCCCAGCTCCCATGTGGCCACCCCTGCTGTGTCCCTGTGCTGCCACGTTCACTGAGCTCGCCTGGGTGTCCTGGACCCTCCTGTGCTGAGTGCACGGCCCCGCGGCTCCTGGGGGACAGTGGGGACAGCGGGGTGGCCGGCAGGGATAAATGGGTGTCCCAGGGTGCTGTTGGAGGTCCCCAGCAGGACGGGCAGCGGTGCCACCAGCCTGCCCTTGGCCCTGCTGGGCTTCCTGGGCTCATCCAGACCCTGCCTGACAAAATAAATGAACCAGCTCTTCCTTCAGGGATGGCAGTGGGGTCTCAGAGCTGCCCCTGTGACACCTCCCTGTGCTCGTCGGACCTTTCACTCGGGCACAGCTGCCAGCACCGTGTCCCGGTCCCTCCTCGGCACGGCGGTGGAGGGCGAAGGGGACGCGGTGCTCCCCAGCCCCACGGCGAGGAGATGCACGGCGGTCCGGGCCCGAGGGCAAGCACGGGCCGGGAGGAGAGCAAGGAGGAGCTGTGGGGGTGGGAGAGGGTGTGCTGCGGAGGGAGGTCTCCGAGCAGCTCCCTGTAAAGGCGGCGTGGGGAGGCTGGAGCTGCTGAGGAGGAGGAGGGCTGGCGGCAGCGCAGGTCGGGAGCAGCTGGGGTGAAGGCGCGTGGGGTGCGGGCTCCCGGGAGGGATGGACCCACCCCAACCCACCTGCACGATGAGGGTGTTCGGGGGGAACGGAGCATGTGGCAGGAGCTCTGTGGCCCTGGACGGCGGAGCAGGGGCAGAGCAGACGGGGCTGATCCCTCCATCCCCGTGCCCTCACTGAGGGTGTCCCCGCCCGCAGGTGCTGCTCCCCGGGACCTGCCGGAGCTCGGGGAACGCGGAAGGGCCATGGGGGCTGTCGGCATCCTGGGCTGGCTGCTGCTGCTGCTGCTGCTGGTGCCAGTGCCCCGGGTGGCAGGTGAGCGCGGGGACGCCGCGGGGGTGGCAGCGGGGCTTGGGCACCCTGGGACAGGGACACGAGCCCAGGGGCAGCGCGGAGCTGGGTGCCCGGGAGGTGCCGGGGTGCGGAGCACGGGGACAATGGCATCGCCCCGGGGCGGGTGGGAGAGCAGACAGGGACGCGGCCCTGAGCCGGCAGCCACCCCCACCCTCCCGTGCCTCCCAGGCGCCCGGCCCTGCATCCCCAAGGATTTTGGGCACGGCTCGCTGGTCTGCGTCTGCAACGCCACGTACTGCGACACGCTGGACCCCCTGGTCCTGCCGGCCCCCGGCTCCTACGTCAAGTACGAGAGCAGCAAGGCCGGCAAGCGGCTGGAGAGGAGCGAGGGGCGATTCCAGAGCAGTCTGCGCACCCCAGGTAGCGCCGCGGGCGGGTGGCGGTGCCGCCGCGGGACCCCCAGGCACCACGGACTGAGCCGGGGTGTTCCCGCAGGGCTGCTGCTGACGCTCAACATCTCCGCGCTGTACCAGCACGTCAAGGGCTTCGGCGGCTCCCTCTCCGACGCGGCTGCCATGAACATCCTGAAGCTGTCACAGCCGGCCCAGGACAACCTGCTGCGCTCCTACTTCTCCGAGTGCGGTGAGCGGTGAGGGCACGGCAGCGTGGGCAGATCGCGGGGTCACCAGAGGTGGCTGTGCCCGTCCCCGCTGCAGGGACACCGTCACCTGGACGCCTGCTCCGGTGCCACTTGATGCTTTTCCCGCTCCGCAGGGATTGAGTACAACCTCGTCCGGGTCCCCATGGCTTGCAGCGACTTCTCCGTGCGCCCCTACAGCTACGATGATGTCCCCGACGACTACGAGCTGAAGCACTTCAGGCTGGCGGACGAGGACGTGAAGATGAAGGTGGGAGGCTGAAGCCGCTGCCATCGGCGCCTTGTCCCCTCTCGCGCCGGAGCTCCTGCGTGTGCTGGGACCCCCGTGACCAGGTGCTGCTGAGCCCCGCACACCGTCCGGGGTGCGCGGGGACGGCCTGTGGGAGCTGGCACCTCCTCCGGGGCGCGTCCCGGCGCATCCCAGCTGGCACTGGCAGGGTGAGGAGCCAGGGCGCTGTGCCGTGGGGTGGTGTTTGCCAGCTGAGGTCCCTTGAGTTCTCCCCTTCCTCCCACGCCGGGCCCTGTGGTTTTGGGGAGCCGCAGCTGGAGCTGACCCCATCCCTCTGCCCCCTCCCGCAGATTCCCCTCCTGCGCCGAGCTTTGGCCATGAGCAAGCGGCCGCTGCTGCTGTTCGCCAGCCCCTGGACCGCCCCAGGCTGGATGAGGAGTAACGGGGACGTCCGTGGGAAAGGGACTCTGAAGGGCCACGCGGGGGACAAGTACCACAAGAGCTGGGCCAACTACTTCATCAAGTACTGCCTCTGGAACCAGGCTGGGATGGACAGCGGGGGCACTGGGGAGTGGGGAGGGGGAGGGCGGCGCAGCTGATTCTGCCCCCCCTTCTCTGCACCAGGTTCCTGGATGAATACGCCAAACACAACGTGACCTTCTGGGCGGTGACGGCGCAGAACGAGCCACTGGCCGGGCTCTTCACACCCCCCCAGGCCCCCACCACCGCCTTCACGGCCGCACAGCAGCGGGACTTCATCGCCCAGGACCTGGGCCCCGCGCTGGCCCGCAGCCCCCACCGCACGCAGCTCCTCATGCTCGACGACCAGCGCATCCACCTCCCGCACTGGGCCAAAGTGGTGAAGAGCAGAGCCCCTTCCTTCCCCTCCGCCTCGCGCCCCAGCCCCAGGCTTTTCTGGAAATGGAGCCTCTCCCAGCCCTAGAGAGAGTGGGAGCAAACCGGGTCTGCCGGAGCGGGAGCCGGAGCCGGCTCCTTCGGGAAGAGCCGCCTCCGCGTGTGCCCGGCGGGAGCGAGGACAGGAGGTGGCACCCACATCCCGGGTCCCGGCATCTTGGCAGCGCTGCTGGACATCAGCACCTTCTCTGGGCAGAGTTTTGGCTGATTTGGCTTCCCCCCCACAATGCTGCAAGGGCTGTTTGGGGGGAATCACCTTAAACGAGGAGGAAAGAAAGTAAAGCCTGCTCCTGCCCCAGCCTCAAGGCAGGCAGCCTGCCCCTCCTTTGGCTCCAGCCACGGCATGGCCGCAGGGCTGGAGCAGCCCAGGGGGCTGTGGAGGGAGGACCAGGCAGCAGCAGGGCCAGGTGGGGGGCAAGGGGCTCACCGAGGGGCAAACCCGTACCCACCCCCTCAGCACTGCTCCCAGCGAGGGGCCAGAGCCGTGCTGGGGTGCTGCTCAAAGGGGTGCAGTGCTGCAGGGAGGGGACAAGAGGTGGCTTTGGCAGACCACACTGGCACATGGAGTCCGTGTGTCCATCCCCACGGGCTTCAGGCGTGGGTAGCCTCGGGGTGAGGCATCTCCTTTGCTCCCCAGGTCCTGGGAAATGCCACAGCTGCCCGTTACGTGGCTGGCCTGGCCGTCCACTGGTACCTGGATGCCATCGTCCCGCCCGGCTGCAGCCTGGAGGCCACCCACAAGCTCTTCCCTGACCATTTCCTCCTCTACACGGAGGCCTGCACTGGCTTCTTCATGTTCCGCTTCGCCGTGTCCCTGGGCTGCTGGGAGCGAGGGGACCACTACAGCTACAGCATCCTGACGGTACGGCCCCTGCACTGCCCGCCCGGGGCTGGGGGGCTCGGCCCCGCTCAGCCCCTCCCCTGCCCCCCCAGGTCATGAACCACTTTGTGTCCGGTTGGACCGACTGGAACCTGGTCCTGGATCTGGAGGGAGGCCCCAACTGGGTCAAGAACTTTGTGGACAGCCCCGTCATCGTGGACAGCAGCAAGGACGTCTTCTACAAGCAGCCCATGTTCTACCACATGGGGCACTTCAGGTGGGTCGGGGGGGCTCAGGGGCTGCCGCCAGCCCCAGACCAGGGGCAGAACCCCTCTCCCGGTCCTCTCCCCACAGCAAGTTCATCCCCGAGGGCTCCCGGCGGGTGGGGCTGCACAGCAGCCGCCGCTGCCTCCTCTGCCAGCTGGAGCACGTGGCCGTCGTGCGCCCCGATGGTGCCCTCGTCCTGGTGGTCCTCAACAGGTCAGCCCAGGCAGGGGACAGGGGGTGATGCTCGGCCCCGGCTGTGCCGACCTGCTCAGCGCCTCTCGCTCCCCAGGTTTGGCCGGGATGTGCCTCTTGGAATCCGTGACCCTGCCATGGGGTTCATCGAGACCGTGGCTCCGGCCCACTCCATCCAGACCTACCTGTGGCGCCAGCAGTGATGGCCGGGGCAGTGCTGGGGGGCTCTGGGGGGCTCTGGGGGTCAGCTCTTCCTCCACCCTTTCCATCACCCCTCAAGGGTGGAAGCAGACGGTCACCAGAGGGGCTCCGTGTGCTCCTGGCACCGGGCTCCGGCCAGCGCTGCTGCTTCCCAGCCTCCCCTCCCTCCCGGCGCTTCCCATCCCCCCGGGAGCTCCCTCCGCACCGTCTCCTGGACCACGCTTCCACACGTGGCCCCCTTGAAACCCTCGCGTGTGTGGCGGGCGCCAAGTAAAGCCATGACGCGCTCCCTCCGGAATGCGCCGTTCCCGTCAGTGTTTCCTCTACGCGCTCGGAAATCGCTCGGTTTTCCTCGGCGGGGCGGCGCGGGGCCAGGGGTGCCCCGGGGGCTCCGGCCCCCGTGGCCTGCGGGTGGCTCCTTGTTTATCCCTGCAGCTGGAGGCTCGGCCGCTGCCAGCCCTTGATTCGTTCCATATGCGCTGTTGGTTTTCCCCAGCCTACTTTTTGGGGGAATTTTTTTTTTTCAAATCCAAATGTCAGGCGCTGTCGGAAAGGCAGAGTAAATGATATCAGTGTCCCCATCCACCGAACCGTATGGACAAATCAGGCTGGTGCCACCTCTCCAGGGTGGCCTCTGGACAGAGTCCCCTCTATTCTGGCTGTGGCCAACGCCGGCCGCAGCCCGCAATGACCTCCCCGTCCTGTTTGCTTTCCCTAAATACCGGTTACAGTATTCCCTGTGCCTTCGGGAACGTTACCAGCATCTTTGAAGTCCAGGAATGAGAAAGCCAGAGCGCTCCTTGGCCAATGCCCCTGTGTGAGAGCCACGGAACTGCTGAGGTCGGGGAAAACGAAAAACCCAGAGGTTTAACAGCTGGTTTATTGGAGTGTGGTGCGAAGGTGGCACCGGGCTCCATCCCAGCCCTGTTCATGGAGCACATCAGCCTGTCCTGTGCTTTTATCCGTGTTCCTGGGGAATGCTGGCTCCAACGGCAGCTGGGTCGGGCTGCCTGTGCTTAGAATCAGAATAGAATCGTGGAATCCTTGAGGTTGGGAAAGGCCTCAAAGATCATCACGTCCAACAGTTCCCCCAGCGCTGCCAAGGCCAGAACTAAATCGTGTCCCCAAGTGCTCCATACACATCTGTTAAATCCCTCCAGGGATGGCGACTCCACCACGGCCCCAGGCAGCCGATGCCAGGGCTGGACAGTCCTTTCCATGAAGAAATATTCTTTAATATTCAACCTGAACCTGGTGCAATTTGAGGCCATTTCCTCTTGTCCGGTCCCTGTTCCCTGGGAGCAAAGCCTGAACCCCCCCGGCTGCCCCCTCCTGTCAGGGAGTTGTGGTAAGGGAGAAGGACCCCCTTATCCTCCTTTTCTCCAGGATGAGCNCAGAACTGACCCCCAGGATTCGAGGAGTGACCTCGTCAGTGCCCAGCACAGGGTCACTGCCCTGGTCCTGCTGCCACTCCCGACACCTTGGGAATGTCCCCTTCCCAGGGGAGCTCTGCTGTGCCGGGATGGCCCACACGGAGCCCTCACGCCGGGCGTTCAGCAGTGCCCACGGACAAGCGCTCAGGGAAAGGTTTTGGCCCAGCCCCTCCCTGCTCCTGCTGCTGCAGGATGGTGCCTTCCCTCCCTCCCTCCCTGTTGAAAAGCCAGCCGGGAAACGGGGGGATGCGACATCCCCGGCAGTGGGTGCGAGGGGTGGGGTGAGGAACCACCCCCATCATCCTCACTGGCTGCTGCCTGGGCTGGGGGATCCTCTGCTGGCAGCAGGAGGAGCAGGGCCTGGGTTGGGGGGCTGTGACACTGAGTGAGGGGCTGTGGCCCCCGGGTGGGGGACTGTGGCCCCAGGGTGGGGGTCTGCCTCCTGGCCACCCTCACCAGCTGCCCCAAGGGGACCCCGGGGTCGATACCGCTCCCCCCGTGTCTCTGCCCGCCTCCTGTTTCTCCTGCGGAGCAGATGCCTGCAATTAGGAAGGATCCCAAATTAGACGGTGTGGAGCCCAGACTTGTTTTGCAGAGGATAAACTGCTGCAGCCGGCTCCACCCAGCCCGCTGCGGGCTCCGGCGTGGGGGGCACGGCCCCACGGCGGGGGCGAGGGGACCTCGGCGGGCAGCGCCTGCAGCCCCCGCTGTGCCCATCGCCTGCGGAGCCCGCGGGAGGGGCCGGGGGTCCCTGCCAGGACCGGCTGCTCCCTCTGCCCGTGCCGGGAAAGGCGCTGGAGCAGCCACAAACGGGACACAGGTCACGGCGGTGGCACTGGCCACGGCAAAGCCGAAGTGCTGCCGGCTGGGGTGAGCAGGGACCCTGGGTGGGCACAGCCAGCCCTTCCCTGTCCGAGGTGTCCCAGGGACACACGGCTGCTCCCGTGGGGCTCTTCCCGAGGGGAGCAGGGCAGGCCTGGCTGTGGGGGGCGATGGAGGCACCTGGGGGGGCTGCCGAGCATCCTCCCCTCCCCAGCTTCCCTCTGGCCACTGGAACAGGTTCCAGGAGAGCTTTGCAAATGCTGCGGTGAGTGGAAAGCTCATTGGAGCCGCGTTGCAAAATCATCCCCAGGCTCCTCTTCAAACACAGAGTCCCATGAGCTGTCCCGTTCCAAACTCACCTTTCCTGCTCCGCCAGACGCGTCACCTCCCACCAGGCACAGCCAGGACACAGGTCCCGCCGCCGCTGCCACAGAGACGCAGCAAGAGGTGGTTTGGCAGCAGGTGAGTCCCCGGGATCCGGGGCGGCTTCAGTAGGTGGGAACGGGGATAGAGATGGGGATAGGGGTGGGGATGGGACAGCCCTGGGCAGCGGGACCATGCTGAGGCCATGCCCTGGCCAGGCTGGGCATCGTTCCCAGGCAGGGAGCGGGAGGCAGTGGAGGCAGGATGGCTGCCTGGCCCCACTCCACATCCCACAAGATCTCGGGGAACAACAAGACGGTGCCATCCCACCCTGGCAGAGGTCCCCAGGTGTCCTCAGGGTCCCGAGGCTTGGAGGTGGCTCCTCCTGTGCTCTCGTTGAGAGGCTCCTTGCCCAGGTCCAGGGGAAGGACAGGACAGGCTGTGAGCACCTGCACAGAACAGGGGAAGGTGGGACTCTCCATGCCAGTGGCTTGAGCCCTAAACCACTCTGGCTGGAAAAGCCCCAGCTGCCACGTGTGTGGGATTGGGAGAGTGGAGCTGTTTGCTCCAAGCCATGGCTCAGGAGGCACTGGGGCTACACGGGGTGATGGAGCGTGGCATGACATGGCACGGCGTGGCACAGCTGTGGGACAAGTGAGGAGGGAGAAGGAGTGGGAGGGAGTCGATGGGAGGGAACAAAGTTGCCGGGTGCAGCCAGCGTGGGCGGCTGGGAAGAGCGGGCTGGTGGGGTGGTCCACTCCTGGGGGCTGCCGACACGTGGGACATAGCCAAAACTGTTGGTGGGCTCTGGAGGGGTGGGGAGGAAGGTGAGCGCTGGGCTGGAGCAGCGGGCAGAGGGCAGGACAGGCTTAGCCCTGGCAGGGGGGGGTCTAGTGGGGCCCAAAGTCCCTGGGCAGGGGGATGGCTCCGGGGCTGGCCCTGCCCTGTGTCTCTGTCCCTGCCCTGTGTCTCTGTCCCCACGCGGGGCTGGGTCAGGGTGAGAAGAGCCGGGTGCTGACACCTCACGCTGCTCCCAGCTCCGGAGTGTCCACCGGCATCGTCTGAGCCGCCGCAGCAGAGGTGCCATGGGGCCAGGCTGTGCCAGCGTCCTGGGCTGGCTCCTGCTGGCACAGGCGGCCCTGCAGGCCACAGGTACGTGCTGGCACAAGCCCCCGGGCTTTGCAGGGTGGTGGATTTGGAGCCTGTCATGGGTCGAAGGGATGAGTTGGCCTCCTGCCACACCCTCGGTGCCCACCCGGTCTCTCCTCTGCTGCAGGTGGCCGTCCCTGTGATGCCAAGGATTTTGGGCACGGCTCGCTGGTGTGTGCCTGCAGTGCCACGTACTGTGACACGCTGGACCCCCTGGTCCTGCCGGCCCCCGGCTCCTACGTCAAGTACGAGAGCAGCAAGGCCGGCAAGCGGCTGGAGAGGAGCGAGGGGCGATTCCAGCACAACGCCAAGAGCCCAGGTACTGCCCTGGCTGGCCCCTGCTGAGAGAGAGCCTGTCCCACACAGCGGGGATGGTGACACTGGGTGTCCCCACAGACTTCCACCTCACCCTGGACACGGCGCAGAGGTACCAGAAGGTGAAGGGGTTTGGTGGCTCCATCACCGACGCAGCCGCCATCAACATCCAGTCCCTGTCCAAGGATGCCCAGAACCACCTGCTGCGCTCCTACTTCTCCGAGGAAGGTGAGCCCAGGGCAGGCACCGCTGCGGGGTGGTGGGGCTGGGTCTGGCTGCTGAGATTTCTTCTGAGGGGCTGGGGAAGCAGGACCCTCAAATCCACCTCCGGGATGCCCATCACCACCTGCCCTGTCCTCAGGCATTGAGTACAACCTGGTGCGAGTGCCCATGGCCAGCACCGACTTCTCTGTCCGCCTGTACACCTACGCCGACGCCGAGGGCGACTTCGAGCTGAGACACTTCAACCTCACGGAGGAGGACACGCGCATGAAGGTGAGCGCTGCAGGAAGAGTCTGAGGGACTGGGTCTGCTGCCTGGGTGGGATGGGATGGGATGGGATGGGATGGGGAAAGGGAGCACCTTCCCGCCCCTGGGGAGGGAGATGACTCCTCCTGCTGCCTGCACTGCCAGCGCTGGGACAGACCCACAGAGCTCTGTGCCATCCCATTCTCCCCAGATCCCCATCCTCCAAGCAGCCCAGGCAGTGGCCAAGCGGCCGCTGTCGCTGTACGCCAGCCCCTGGACCTCCCCGGTCTGGATGAAGACGAATGGAGCGATGACAGGGAGGGGAACACTGAAAGGCAGCCCCGGGGACAAGTACCACCGGGCCTGGGCCAAGTACTTCGTACGGTGAGGGGCCGTGGGAGCGTGGTGGGTGCTGGGGATGCCGTGCCTGGGGCTGGGGCTGGCACAGGCGCAATGGGGCCGTTCACCGTCTACCCCATGCCAGGTTCCTGGATGAATACGCCAAGCACAACCTGACCTTCTGGGCAGTGACGGCGGGGAACGAGCCCACGGCTGGTGAGATCGTCTTCTACCCCTTCCAGTGCCTGGGCTTCTCCCCTGAGCACCAGCGGGACTTCATTGCCCAGGACCTGGGCCCGGTGCTGGCCAACAGCTCCCACCGCCACGTGCAGCTCATCATCCTGGATGACCAGAGGGTGATGCTGCCCTACTGGGCCCAGGTGGTGAGTCCCCATAGCAGCTCTCCTGGCCCCACAGCAGATCTCCCAGCCCTGGGCACTGGTGACCCTTTTCTCCTGCCAGGTTCTCAAAGACCCCGTGGCCGCCAGCTACATCAGCGGCATCGGCATCCACTGGTACCTGGATTTTCTGGCGCCCATCGACCTGACCCTCTCCATCACCCATCACCTCTTCCCGGACTATTTCCTCCTCTCCACGGAGGCCTCCACAGGCTCCTACTTCTGGGAGCCCAGGGTGGTGCTGGGTGGCTGGGACCGCGGCAGCAAGTACAGCCACAGCATCCTGACGGTAGGGCCTGGTGGGAGTCGTGGACGCCCCGGCCACCCCGGCCACCCCCTGGGCCTGCCTGTGGCTCAGCACCATCCCCTGCCCCGCAGAACTTCAACAACTACGTGACGGGCTGGACCGACTGGAACCTGGCCCTGGACATGGAGGGAGGCCCCAACTGGAGCAAGAACTACGTGGACAGCCCCGTCATCGTGGACAGCAGCAAGGACGTCTTCTACAAGCAGCCCATGTTCTACCACCTGGGGCACTTCAGGTGCGGTGGGGCCACAGGCTGCTGGCTCCAGGTACCACGTCCACGGTGCCACACGCTGACCCTGCTTGTCCCCGCAGCAAGTTCATCCCCGAGGGCTCACAGCGTGTGGGACTGGCCGTCTCCAAGAGGTGCCGCCGCTGTGACCTGGAGCACTCGGCTTTCCTGCGCCCCGACGGCGCCGTCGTCCTGGTGGTCCTGAACCGGTGAGTGGCTCGGTTCTGATCCCTGGTAAAAGACCCCACTGACCCCACTGAGCCCCCATCCCCTCTCGCTTTCCCCACAGCTCCCCCACAGACGTGTCCTTTGGGATCTCTGACCCGCGGGCTGGATTCATCGAGGCCGTGGCTCCCGGAGATTCCATCCAGACGTTCCTCTGGAAGCAGCCAGCCTAGCGTGGCCACGGCCAGCAGGGCAGGGAGGTGCCAGCGCCAGGAACGCGGTGCTGGTGGCAGCTTGGAGAGAAGACTCCAGTGGGGCTGGGGCTGCAGCACAGCCCCTGCAGCCCTCTGTGCCCCAGGGGACCTGTTTGACCCCAGGGCTGCAATGCCTGTGCTTTTCTAGATGTTTTCGTAAAATAAACAGGTTTTCTACGAACCTGCCTGAACCCCCGACCTCCCCTTGGTGCCAGCTCAGTGGGCAGGGCTATGCCAGGCGCCAGAGGAGGGAGATTTGAGGCTGACGGTACCTCCTGAGCCCCACGGGTTCCATCTGCCCAGGTTCCTGGGGCATCCCACAGGGCTGGTGCTGCAGGGATGCAGGGGACTGTCACCCCAAGGGGTGGCATCTCCCTCCTGTCTTCCACTGCAGCATCCCCCGGGCAGGGAAGGGCCCAAAGCCGGCAGGGACCAGAGCCCAGCTGCAGTCAGGACAACGCAGCCGGGATTTAGAGCAGAGCTCTGGCGTCGGCAGCTCCAGCTTCCCCCCGGCCAGAGCAGGCGGCTGTGGTTTCTCCTGCCGGAGCAGCCATCGGCCCCTCCAGCTAATGGGAACCGGCAGCGTGGGGCACATACTTCCCGAGTGACGTTAGAGGGGAGCGGGCTCGGGGGGGCTGCACTGACTCATCCCCCTCCCAGCGGGGCCCCTCGAACCGGCCCAGTTCGGGGGAGGCTCCGCAGCTGGCCCAGCCCCGCGGCTCCGTGTGGGACCCCCGGCTACCGCGCCCGGCCGGGGGGCACGCGGGGCGCGTGGCCAGGAGCTCAGCCCGGGGCCGTTCGGCCGCCGCAGCGGCAGGGCCGGGACGCCGAACAAGCGAGGGCTGTGTGCCGGCCTGGCCCCGNCGGACGGAGCCCGGGTGGCCACCCCCGACCCCGCTCGCAGCCCCCGCGATGCGCTCCCCGCTGTGCCAGCCGCAGGAGCTCCCCGGCGCTGGCAGGCGCGCTGGAATGCAAACAGATGTCAGCGCCGGAGGGATCCCGGCTGCTGGAGCGGGGCTCCGGGTGTCCCGCTGGCAGCGGGGAGTGCTCCTGGGCTGGGGACGTGTCCTGACGAGCAGCCCCGGCTGCCCTTGGCTCTGGTTTCGTGTGCCGGCTGTGCTGCCGCGCTCGGGGCAGCCGGGCTGGCAGCGGCGCGGAGGGGAGGTGCCAGCCCCGCAGAACCGCTGCCCGGAGGGATGCCACAGCGGAACGGTGCAGGACAGATGTGGGGCTGAGCCCCACAGCTGTTGGAGAAGGGACGGGGGCACTGCCGAGACGCCACCGATGCTTTTAGGTCCCCCCTCCGCCTGGTCCTCAGCAAGACCCAAGGCTGGGAAGAGGGGCAGAGCCGCAGGCAGGACACACTGGTGCCTGCTGCAACGCTCCAGCCCGGGCAACTGGGGAAACTGGGAAGGGCCTCGAGTGTGCTGGGAGTACGAGAGGGCGCAGGTGGAGAGACGGAGGTTTATTGGCATGGCAGGGACGCTCCCACGGAGAGGGCTGCGGTTCCTGGTGGGACACGGAGCGGAGCACCCGCGGGGAGCGATGCTGCCAGGCTCCCGGCGTAAAAACAGTCAGTTCCAGGGGCTGGGGAGGAACAGTCACACAGCTCGTCCTCACTCCTCCTCCTCCTCTTCCTCCTCCTCCAGGGCGACGGGCTGCCGGCCGGCCGGCCCCACGCCGCCGCGCTGGATGGAGACGATGCCGCTCAGGAAGGCGTAGCCCAGCATGGCCGCCAGCCCCACCAGCACCGACAGCAGCTGGTTGCGCCGTTTGTGGGGGTCCTCCTCTGCTTCACTGCCATCTGCGCCCGCAGCCCGAGGGGCACCACTCAGGGGGTCACCTGGAGGGGCAGAGCAGGGGCGTGGGTGGGAAGGGTCACCCTGAGACCGGGTGCCAGCCGGGGATGCACACAGAGGGACAGGTCACCCCAAGCCCGCAGGGTGAGGCGGGGGACGGCTCTCACCTCCGTCCCAGGGGAAGTAGAGGCTGAGGATGGAGGTGCAGTAGTTGCACAGGTTCTGCAGGGACTTCAGGTGCTGCTGCAGTTTCCCGTTGGGCAGCTTCGCCTTCAGGAGCGGCGCCAGGCGGCTGAAGACCAAGGCGTCGAGGGAGGCCGGCCTGGGGCACAGAGAGCCGTGCCTGGGCCACTGGCCCCACCCAAAGCCACCCAGACCCACCAGCATGTGGCTCCCCCTCCTTGGGAGGGTGCCCTGTCCCCTGCAAGCCTGTTCCACCCCAGAGCGATGCACAGGGGCTGCAGCTCCCCTGTAAACCATGGGAGCACAGCCCTGCTGGGGTGCGGGGGGTTCTCAGGCCCCTTCCCCTCCCCCCATTTGGCCACCTACGAGTCTCCAAAGAAAAACTTCTGGGAGCCGAGGCGCTGGGAGAGGAGTGTCAGGCATTCCCGAGCTTCCCGGTAGAGCTGCAGGAGGAGGACACAGGGTTGTCACCTGCCCAGGTACCACCACAGTGCTCAGGGCAGCAGGAGGGGGGAACCCCAGACCCCAGTTTGGATTTTGGCCTCACATGGATCCCCCGGGCACCGCCGAGGACCCACCGTGCCCAGACCCCATCCCTCACCTCCTTCTCCAGCTTCTCCTCATCCTCCATGTAGTCATCCCCCCACATGAGCTGCAGCCGCTCCAGGTGCCGCTTGTGCATGGCGTTGGGCAGGAAGAAGTTGAGGGGGAAGGGGATGGTTTCTGCGTACCACTTCCGCGTGTGCTCCACGTAGTTCTTCGCGTCCACCCAGAAGGTGTGGATCTGTGGTGGAGAGCAACCCGCAGCCCGCCCACGGCGGGGCTGCAGCCAGCGCTGCCAGCACAGCAGAGCCCCCGCCCGGCACAGCCACCCTGGAGACCACGAGGGGCTGTGGGAGCGTTGGGGTGAAGGGCAGACCCCAGCCCGGGCTGCACAACCCACTGGTGCCACCCCCAAACCCTGACCCCGCCATGCCAGGCTCCCAGGATGTTGCTGCTGGCAGGTGGGCACACACCCGAGCCCACCGGCACAGCTCCAGGGAGCAGAGCCCATCCTCGGCGAGCCCCCCTTCCCTGCAGCCCCCCCGAGCCTCACCAGTACTGGCAGCAGCTTCTCCTCCAGCAGGGACACGAAGGCCAGCGTGTCCGCGCTCTGCGTGGCCGACAGGTCGTAGTCAGCGTTGTACTTCTGCGCAGGAAACGCCACCGCTGGATCCCACGGGACGCGCCCAATCCCACCGTGGGCGACACAACAGAGTTCCCTCCTCCCTGAGGGGCTCCAGCACCCCCCAGGCCGGGGCAGGGGGTGCCCCGAGCCCCCCCGTACCTGTTTCCTGAGGTGTGTTATGATCTGCTGCGTTTTGGAGATGGTGCCCTCGTCCCGTGTCCTCAGCGCGGGCAGGTGCCCTGCGGGCAGGGGGAGCGGGGGCTGCAGCGGCTGAGCCACCCTGAGCGGGGAGGGGTGCGGGGGGATGGACCCCCATGCCTGGAGGAGGGGCACGAGGCAGAGGGAGAGGCGCAGGCAGCGACAGCGGGGTGAGGTGAGGTGGGGGACAGAGCGGTGCAGGGGAGGGGACAGAAACTGTGATGGGAAATGGGGAATGGGCCGGGACAAGGGGGGTGCGGTGGGTGATGGGACAGGGGGTGCAACGGGGCAAAAGGGGG
>VZRO01006432.1:691-44569 GCA_013397915.1 Daphoenositta chrysoptera
GGATGGAGGCTCAGGGCAGGGATGGAGGCTCAGGGCAGGGATGGAGGCTCAGGACACGGATGGAAGCTCAGGACATGGATGGAGGCTCAGGACATGGATGGAGGCTCAGGGCAGGGATGGAAGCTCAGGACATGGATACTCCATCCTCTCCTCTGCTCCAGCAGCTCAGCCCAGCAGGACCAGCTGTCCCCGCGCGGGGTTTGGCAGCGAATCCCAGGATTCTGTGCTCAAAGGAGCCTTTTCCAGGCCAGAAGGGGGCAGGGCCGGTGGCTTGTGGTGCTGGGAGCTGCCAGGAATGGCAGAGATAAACCTGGAGAGGGGAAACTTGACGGTTTCATTTGGGTTGTGTCCCCTGCTGCCCCCACCTCCGACAGCCCACGGCCTCGGAGCAGGGGGGTCCCGGGAGCAGCTGGGAGGGCTTTCCCTGCACACGGACATCTGCAGGGCCTCATTTGTGCCCACAGCCACAAGGATTTCCAGGAAATCTGTTCCTACCCCAAGGAGTGCCTTGAAACCCCCCCCCGAGGAGCTGTGGAGGGGCTGGTGGAGCAATGGGGCCGTCCGAGAGGGAAAACCGAGATGTGAAACCAGGCCGTGGCTTCCAGACAGCCCCGGCAGCATTCAGGGGTTGGGTTTTTTTATGGATACACCAGGGAGGTTGATATTGTTAAACCTGTCCAGTGTGGAGTGATGGCAAGGATCATTTCTGGGATCAAAAAATGGATTTTGCCCAATCCTCCGTCCCCTGGCACCTCCCAGCATGGGCTGCTGGGTTTCAGATGCCTCGTCCTGCAGAGCCAAATCCTCCTGGCAGAAGGTCTGGGACCCCAGGGACAACGTTCCCTGAAGGGCTCCTCAAAGCCCTCAATCCCAGATCCATCTGCACCACAAATCCATCTGCACAACCCTTTGTGTCCATGGCTGGAATGATAAAATCACTGAGGCTGGAAAATCCCTCTGAGATCATCGAGTCCAACTGTTAACCCAGCACTGCCAAGCCCAGAATCGCCAGTCCTGGGCTCAGTTCTGGGACAAGAAGGACATGGAGGGGCTGGAGCGTGTCCAGGGCAGGGAACAGAGCTGGGAAAGGGCTGGAGAATTCCTGAGGGAGCTGGGAAGGGGCTCAGGCTGGAGCACAGGAGGCTCAGGGGGGCCCTTGTGGCTCTGCACAACCCCCTGACAGGAGGGGCAGCCGGGGGGGTCGGGCTCTGCTCCCAGGGAACAGGGACAGGAGCAGAGGGAACGGCCTCGGGCTGGGCCAGGGGAGGGGCAGGGTGGGCATCAGCAGGAATTTCCCCATGGAAAGGGTGCTCAGGGATTGGAACTGCCCAGGGAGGGTTGGAGTGCCCATCCCTGGAGGTGCCCAAGGAACCCCTGGAGGTGGCACTCAGAGCTCTGGGGACAAGGGGGTGTTGGGTCACAGTTTGGATTCGATGATCCCAAAGACCTTTCCAGCCCAGCTGATTCGGGGATTCTGTGATTCTGTGAGGTCTCTGCTGGCAGCAGCTGCCTGAGGCAAAGCTGAGAGACAGCCCGGGCTTTGCTTCCCGACATGGAACACGCTGTGCGAGACAGATCCTGGTGGGACTGAGGTTCACACATTCCCAGAGAAGTTTGGATGGAAGATCCAAGTGAGATGACACTTTAACTGGAAATAACAGCAGCAGAGAAATCAACAAACTCCAGGCCTTGGAGCCTGTTCCTTCATTTCCATCAAATCCAGCATATTCCTCCCCAACTGTCTGGAGCAGAGCATTGTTGGTTTTTTTTTTTTTAATCCCAAAAGACACCACCAGCAGTTTCTGGTTCAAATTATGAGGTAATAAAACAAAACCCCACCACGCTGCTGTTTGTTACTAATTACGGGACTTGTGTTTTGGTGTCAGCAGCTCCCAGCTTCAATCCACTGGCAATAATAATAATCCAAAAGCAATTCAGGTCGGATTTTACAAGCCTTTAAACACATTATCTCTGATTCCAGTCAAATCATCGCTCCTGGATGATATTCCTATAAGACACGGCCAGCAGATGTTCTGAGTGTGAATCCAGCTGTTTTCTCTGCTGATGTATGGACAGATGTGACTTTATGGTTAATACAATCCCATGTCCAGGGGTGGAATTCCAGTTCTGGGAGGCAGGATGGCAGCAGAAATGGACCCAGCAGGGTGTTCAGAGGCGAGAAATGGCTCATCTCCCCTGAGGGGACTGGGGATGTTTCCAAGGATGAAATGCCCTGGAGCCCTCAGGCACCCGAGGTGGCCTGGGGGGGTCACAGAGCCCTGCTGGACACGGGGCACGGGTCAGACGGGCCAGGCTCCCTTGTCTTCACAGAATGATAAAATCATCAAGGTTGGAAAAGCCCTCTGAGATCAGAGTCCAGCCTATAACCCAGCACTGCCAAGGCCAGCACTGACCATGTCCCCAGGTGCCACATCCACAGGGCTTCAAATCCCTCCAGGGATGGGGACTCCACCCCTGTCCTGGGTTAGACAACCCTTTCCGTGGAGAATTTTTCCCAGATATCCAACCTGACTCTCCACTGATGTGACTTGAGGCCGTTCCCTCTGCTCCTGTCCCTGTTCCCTGGGAGCAGAGCCCGACCCCCCCGGCTGCCCCTCCTGTCAGGGAGTTGTGCAGAGCCACAAGGGCCCCCCTGAGCCTCCTTTGCTCCAGGCTGAGCCCCTTCCCAGCTCCCTCAGGAATTCTCCAGCCCCTTCCCAGCTCCGTTCCCTTCCCTGGACTCCTCCAGCCCCTCAGGGTCTCCCTTGCTGTGAGGGGAAAATAAAAAAGTGGGAGGAAACGTGAGGGAAAATAAAGTGAGGGAAGTCTGGGGAGGGCTCTGCTGCAGAGCTTTTCCCCTCTGGATCCTCCTTTTCTCCAGGCTGAGCCCCTTTCCAGCTCCCTCAGGAATTCTCCAGCCCCTTCCCAGCTCTGTTCCCTGCCCTGGATTTGCTCCAGCCCCTCAGGGTCTCCCTTGCTGTGAGGGGAAAATAAAAAAGTGGGAGGAAACGTGAGGGAAAAATAAAGTGAGGGAAGTTTGGGGAGGGCTCTGCTGCAGAGCTTTTCCCCTCTGGATCCTCCTTTTCTCCAGGCTGAGCCCCTTTCCAGCTCCCTCAGGAATTCTCCAGCCCCTTCCCAGGTCCCTCAGCTTCTCCTCACAGGACTGCAGCACATTCCACAGCCCCAGTGAATCCCAGAATTCCAGACTGGTTTTGGTTGGGAGGAACCTTAAATCCCATCCCATCCCACCCCTGCCATGGACAGGGACACCTTCCACTGTCCCAGGCTGATCCAAGCCCCATCCAACCTGGCCTTGGACACTGCCAGAGATGTTGAAGATGTGAAAGAACTCATTTCACTGCTACCAATCACAGGGAAAAGCAGCAAAACCTGGAGGCAGCGAGGATGGGATAGCACAGCTGGAAAGAGTCACCTGGAGGAGGAATATCTCATGTTGGGCTCTGAGCAGCTTCCCGAGCTGCCAGAAGGATTCGGGATCTGGAGTCGCATCAGGACAGCAGCCCTGGCTGTGGCTGCAGCTTTATTTGCAGCTCTGGCAGGAAACTTCCACTGCAGCCCCGCTGATTTCACTGCTGCTCCCCTCACCCGCAGGACACGAAGTGTCAGACTGGAGGTGTTTGCAGATGAGAGATAACAACTGTCGGGAAATTAAATTAGGAGTGCTTAGAAAGTGTTCTGGGAGCTGCAGAGCCACGCCAGCTGTGCCTGCCACACCTGGGAAGCGCAGGGGGAGCTGATAAAATCTTGCTGTTTCACCCAAAAACAGGTCCTGGAGGGAAATTGTCACCTGGCCAGGGAGGAGGAAGCGGCCCTCGGAGCCAGGAGAAAGCAGGGGCAGGTTTCAAGAGGCACAGAGGCCTCGCCAGGCCTTGGAGGTGTTTGCAGGGCAGGTGCCGACAGCTGAGCTCCCAAAAAAAGCTGGGCCTCCTGGTGTTTGGTTTGGATCGTATCCCCCGGTCAGCAGGAGGGGACGGGGACTGAGGAGGCCTCGGGGCTGGGTCCCCCCATCCCCAGACCTGTGGGCACAGGGAGAAACTGCCCACAAACAAACAGATGCCGAAAAAACCCCTCAGGGTTTCTCAGGACTGGCTGGAGAAGCGGCCGGGCGCAGAATGCTGAGGATTTAATTTTATTGACACTCAACTGCCCCTGCCAGAGATGGGGAGAGGGGGAGTTTGGAAATGACCTTGGGAAAGATCCCTTCCCACAAGCTGAGAGCCCTGGGATGGGCAGCAGGACGGGCTCAGGGCGGCCTTGCAGAGCTCTGCCAGCAGGATCCGGCTCTAAACCCACCCAACCCCACGGAAATGTTGTTTTTGTGGGGTCTCATCGCTGCGAGCTCCTGTGAGGCTGCCTAGAAACAGAGACTGGGCAGGAATGAGGGAATAAAGGTCGGTGTTTATTGGAAAGGCCTTCAAAGGTGCACCCTGGGGAGCCAAGGGCTCCAAGCTGGACCCCAAGATGGACCCCGAGTCACGAGTTCCCCACACCTTTATAGGTTTGGCCCATTTGCATATCAGCATAAATTCGCCAATTAAAACTTTAGCTAATGATGTAATTTCCCCTCAGCTCGCCCCCTTCAGAGGCTCTGGGCCTGCCCAGCCTGGGTGTCCTTGGAGAGCAGCCCCAGAGAGGTTTGTTATGAGCAGAGAGCTGAAGGCAGCAGGGCACAGAAACTCCAGAGTCACACACTGGGCAATGCAGGGTTGGAAAATATCAGAGTTAAACCTGAGGTATCATCTGCAGCAGCAATCGGTGCTTTATCCATAAAATTCCCTCCTTCTCCTCACTCCCAAAAACCTTCTTGGGATGATCCCAATTTCTCTGCCCTGGAGCTCCTCTTGAGGAACGGGAATTGCTAAAAAGCCACCAGTGGTCGTGTCCCCACGTCCCCACCCCGGCCATGGACGCGCCACGGACCTGTCACCTCCTGAGCCAGAGCAACCCCCGAGCCCTTGGATTCTGGAGATATTCCACAGAAATTCCTTCCCTCCAAATATTTATTTTCACGACCCAACAGGTCAGACAGCCCAAGATGTTTTCTCAGTTGCTTCAAGCTGAAGCAATCCAAGAATTCTGGGAATCTTCCTCGGAGTCGAGGTCCTGGGTGAACAATGCAGGACGTGGAGCACCCACCCTCCACATCTGCTGGGTTTTCCTCGGAGATTTATTACGAACAAAAGCAGCTCTTGGAAGAGTTGTTCTTCTCCTGTTGGAGCAGATGGACAGAAATATTTCAGCCATGACTCAAATTCTGGATGGCTCCACCAGAAACTCCAGACGGGAACGAGCAGGATGGACATGAAACCGTCCTTGATTTATGGACAACCCCACAAAATTAATCCCAGCCCTGCACCGGGATCTTCCCCACTTCAGTTTCACTCTTGATCTCCAAGCCAAGAGGCTGAAATTCCAGGTTTTTGCAGCCCCAAAGCCAGTAGCAGTAAAAGTTTATGAAATCCCGGTGGATTTGGGCTGCAGGTTGAGTGGGAAAAGTGATCCGAGATGAAATTATTACTTGGGAAAACAGGGATGGATTTCCAAGGCTGCACTTCCAGGCCTTTGCTCCTTCCTACCTCAGTCGGAACAATAAATATTTAACGAGGCAAATGGATTCTCCTGCACTCGTAATTAACGAAGGGGGGATAAATTGCATTCCTAATTATTCCTAACAGAAGGGAAAGCAATTTCCTCCACGATCCGTGAGAATTCCCATTTCTCCCCAAGCGAAATAGGAGCAGGGAATGGCTTTGGAGAGGAAAGGGTTTGAAAGAGGACATTTAGCATCTGATGGGAGAAAAAAGGCAGCGCTCACCTCTACTGGGGTTTTATTCCGTTTAAACTGGTTTTACTGGGATAACAGCGGGAATTCTGGGCTCATGGATCCATGGGAAGCTCCCCATCCCTGGGCCTCGGTTTCCCATTTATAATCTGAGGATAAAACCGGCTGGAGCTCACCAGGACTTTGTTCCTGGAACACTTTTTTCGAATGCCAAAAATATGGATTGCAACATCTCTTGGAAACAAATCCTCTCCGAGCAGATTTGTCGGTGGAAAACCTGAATATCCGAGTGTGGAATTCTCAAATATTGCTTCATATTTTATGATTTCTTCCCCTCATCCATAGTTATTTTTATGACTTTGAAGAGTCTTCCCTCACAGGCCCCAACTGTGAACAAAGGGGATTTATTGACTGATAACAAAATAAAATGCAGATAACAGCACAGAATCTTGGAAGTGGCATCCAGCCTATCTCCAGCTGTCCCAAAAAGAGGGAAAAGGGTCCTAAAAAGGGGGAAAATGGTCCTAAAAAGAAGGAAAGGAGCAGAGCTTGGACCTCTCCCGGCTTTGTTCCTGTAGGGGAATCCCCCCCAGTTTCCCCCTCAATGATCCCATGAGGTTGCAGCCTCTTCCCTGCCCTCTCCCCTCCATGCTGGAGCATCCCTAAATCCCTGCCACTGTTCACTCCCTTCTCTTTCCCTGGATGCTCCCTCCCCATGCCCTGGCTCCCATTCCAGGAGTTTTTCCCTTCCCATCCCCTTGTGCAGCTGATCCTGGCTGGAATCACATCTTCCACCCCACCAGCTCCGTGTCCATCCCCTTCCCCTACTCAATCCCAAATTCCTGTACCTTTAACTCTGTTCCTTTTCCATGTCCCACCCTATCAGCTCCACATCCATCCCCTGCTCCTCCCCAATCCCAAATCCCTGTGGATATTCCTGTACCTTTAACTCTGTTCCCTTTTCCATTTCCACCCCATCAGCTCCACATCCATCCCCTGCCCTTCCTGAATCCCAAATCCCTGTGGTCCCTGCTCTTCCCCAGTCCCAAATCCCTGTGGATATTCCTGTATCTTTAGCTCTGTTCCCACTTTCCGTTTTCCATCCCACCAGCTCTGTGTCCATCACCTTCCCCAATCCCAAATCCCTGTGGATATTCCCATAACTCCGTTCCCACTTCCCATGCCTCACCCTGCCCCTTGTTCCCAGTGGATTTAACTCCAAGATTTTCACTTCCAAGACCCCAAACTGACAAATCCTCGAGGGCAGGGGGAAGCCACGGCTCTGCCGTTGGATCTGTAGGATCCTCTAAAGGGAATAAAATTCCCCAGCAACGCCCATGGGAAGCACGGGGAGGTCACTAATTTTGGACAAAACTTGGCCGGAATTACCAGGCTGGGGAAAACAAGGGAATTTTTTCCCTTCTAACTTTGTTCTTTGGAACTGCTGAAGTGTTTTGGCTGAATTTCCTCCCTCCCTCGCCCCTTAAAAAATAAAACCAGCCCGAGGTGGAAGCTCCATTAGAGAAAATCTCAGCAGAAATGATGGAAATTAAAATTATAACTCCGAGCAGAGCCTTCCGAGGGGAGTTTCAGGGCTCCTTAATAGGCCAGCACTCTCCAGCTGCTCCAGTGAATCCCTGATTTACTGGGAATATTAATGGGCCTCTCTGCACAATTACAGCCAGAAACAGCAATTAAAGGAAAAAATCGGAGAGGGGGAAAAACTCAGGGAAGGATCCTCAGCCAGCACTAATTGGAGCAGCACAGAAACCAACGGAGCTGAGCAGAATTCCACCCGTTCAGGGCAGCTCCGAGGAATTCCTGATTTCCAGCCACCTTCCTCTTGAATTTCTCTTTTTTTCTCCCTTGTGTAGAGCAAAAGAACCATTGGTTTAAGCCTGAAGATAAAAGAAAAAATGAAAAAGCTTGGATAATTGCAGATTTCTTCCAGTTTGGAAAAGTTGTTTTGGGTTTTTAATGATATATTTTATATTTTTTCAAATAATTTTAAGAGTTCCAGTTCTAAGCATCGTCCAGGACCTTTTGCTTCCAGGACCTTCTACTTGCATCCTCTGAGGAAGCAAAATAAATTATTATTAGGCAGATAAAAAATGAGATTTTTGTGAAGAAAAAAGGTTCTGCAGCACAGAAACCAATGGAGCTGAGCAGAATTCCACCCGTTCAGGGCAGCTCCGAGGAATTCCTGATTTCCAGCCACCTTCCTCTTGCTTTTATCTCTTTTTTTCTGTTGTGAAGAGCTAAAGCACCATTGGTTCAACCCTAAAAATGAAAGAAAAGGTGAAAAATCTGGGATAATTCCATATTTCTTCCAGTTTGGAAAAGTTGTTTTGGGTTTAATGATATATTTTATATTTTAAAAAATAATTTTAAGAGCTCCTGTTCTAAGTGTCCTCCAGGACCTTCTCTTTCACTTTTGTCCTTTGAGGAAGCAAAAGAAGTTATTATTAGGCTGTTAAAAAATGATGTTTTTGTTACGAGAAAGTTCTGATTGGGAGGGACCCCCAGGGCTCCCCCAGCCCAGCCCCTGGCCCTGCCCAGACCCCCCAACAGCCCCACCCTGCCCATCCCTGGCAGCGCTGCCCAAACGCTCCTGGAGCTCTGGCAGCCTCGGGGCCGTGCCCATTCCCTGGGGAGCCCGGGCAGTGCCAGCACCTCTGGGGGAAGAGCCTTTCCCTGAGCTCAGCCTGAGCCTGCCCTGGCCCAGCTCCGGCCGTTCCCTGGGCGCTGTCCCTGTCCCAGAGCAGAGATCGGAGCTGCCCTCGGGAGGAGCCACAGATCCCGGAGTTCTCTGCTCTGGCTGAACATTCCGAGTGCCCTCAGCTGCTCCTGCAGCCCCTCCCTCATCCTCTGGACCCTCTCTAAGGGCTCAGTTTTATCCTGAGGCACCCAAAGTGCCCCCAGCACTGGAGCAGAGCGGGACAGTCCCTGCCTGGCCTGGCCTGGCCTGGCCGGGCTGTTCCTGGTGTCCCCCCAGGACAGGGCTGTCCCTGCTGGCTCCAGGACAGCTCAGATCACCGAGGCCACGTCCCGTGGCTGTGCAGGGCTCCCGCGCTTGTTAAACGCGGGCAGTGCCAGGCTGGGCTGGTGTCCATGGCACGGGGACACCCCCAAACCAGGCGTCACCCCCTCCTTCCCACCCAGCACCGAACACCCCCAGAAATCCAGCCCTTGGCTCTCTCGCTGACTTCCTCAAGCCCTGTGCAAAGCTTTGAGCCCTGCAGTGAATTCACACCGGGAGGGGAGGTAGGAAAATTATCCTCCCCTTGCCTCTGTGAGGGGAGAAAGAAGCAAAAAATCCAATTTTGAAAGCCAAAAATTCAGAAGTAATGAGTGACACCCCCCCGCACCTCCTCCTGAAACGTCGTAAAGCCAACTCGAAAGCCAAGATCTCGGCTGCTGTTAAAAATAGCTGATGAAGTGACAGGATTTGCTCCGGGGGTGAGCCCCAGCCAAGTCCCAGCTCACCGGGAAGTTTGGAAGCGTCCAACAGCAGCACCCGAGTCCTGCAAGCCCAATCTGGGAGCAAACAGCGATTGTGCAAGAAAACCTGGCAAAAACAACCCCAAAACCCAGGCTGTTTGCTGCTCTCCCGGTGTTTGCCCGCTGGGCTTTGAGGCTGCGTGGCTCAAGTTTTCCGTGTTCGCTCCAACACAAATAATCGCCTTTTCCACTGGAGCTCGGGATCAGCACATCATCGTCACCTGCTCCGCGGGATGAGGCACGGAGGCAGCGGCCCAAGGCCCAGCGTGGCCAGAGAGCCCCGCGGAGCTCAGAAATGAGGTGTCTGTGGACACAGAGCGGAGGAAAACTGCGGCCTCCCCCTTCCCAGCCGTGTGTGAGACGCTTTCCCCGCTCTGCTGAGACTTGCAGCGGCCACAGAGCCTCGTAATTAACGGAGTGGATGCGGAGAAGTGGAAAAAAACCCTGGAAAAATAAAAGTGTTTTCCTTTTCCCTGCCAAAACCTGCGCCTGGTGTTCCACCTCTGCCTTGTGCGTCTCCCGTGTGCTGCAGGAGGGGGAAAAATCTCCAGGGATTTCGCTGCTGTGCCTTGCTCCTGGTGATATTTGAGGAGCAAAAGGGGTTTGGGGGCATCGTGGATGCCTGGAACCACACGGAGAGGGGGAAAACCCAGCGGTAAACTCTGGGTAAATGCACCCCGAATTTTGGGTGCTGTTTGTCCCCAAGGCAGAGGTTTTCTGCTTTCGTCTCCGGGGTGCTGGGAGCAGCAGGGGCGCTGTGAAATTGGGCACAGCTGGGGGAAATAATTTGCCCAGAAATCATTAAAAAACCCATCAGCTCATCCTGCACACCCAGGCACTCACGTGTGGCAAAAAGAGAGCGGAAACAGGGGCTACACTCAGAAAAATGTGCAGCTTTTTGGGGTTCCCCCTTCGAATTGAGCTTTGGGGGGTGCAAGAATGGGGAGGGGTTGGCAGGGGGGGCAGAGGGAGCGTTTTGGACACGGGGCTGCCCCAGAGGAGCGGAATTTGGCACTGAGGGAGTCCCAGTGAGTGCCCAGTCCCAGCCACAGCTCCTCGAGCTCTTCATGAGGGAGGAGAGGGCAGAGAGGGGGTTTGGAGCACCTGCAGCCTCGGGGGTGCCTGGTGGTGGTGAGGAGCTGGAGGAGGCTGAGCTCGTGCCCAGGGTTTTTCCTGGGTTTCTCCAGGATTTGGGAGCCACTGGCGCCAGGATCAGTGCTGGTCTGTGCTCCCTGGCTCAAAAAAAAGGGGAAAAACACCAAGAGACAACAACTTTGACATCAGGCTGCCACCAGCAAGGCATGGAAAGGAGCTGGAAAGGCCGCTCTCGTTATTCCCCCTGCAATTAAACCAGAATTTATTCCTTGTTCCAGGCAGCCTCCTGCAGAGCATTAACCAGTAGATTAACGAGGTGCCTGATGGTTTGTGCAGCCCTGCTCAGAACTGGAGCAACTGTTTGCTCCTCCTGTGCCCGGGGCTGTGAGGGCAGCCAGCTCCCTCCTGGTGACGTCCCGGGCTGCCAGTGACCGCTGCAGAGGGATGTTGGTGCTCCTGGCCGGGATTTGGGAACAGCAGAGCTGTGGGAACACGCTCAGGATCCCTGTCTGAGCTGGGGGACGGCAGCTCGGGGAAGGGGCAATGCCCAGTTTGCTGTCCCAGGAAGGTGCGATCCAGCTGGGATCAGAGCTCTGAAATGGAGATGATGCCTCAGGTTTAACTCTGATATTTTCCAACCCTGCATTGCCCAGTGTGTAACTCTGGAGTTTCTGTGCCCTGCTGCCTTCAGCTCGCTGCTCATCACAAACCTCTCTGGGGCTGCTCTCCAAGGACACCCAGGCTGGGCAGGCCCAAAGCCTCTGAAGGGGGCGAGCTGGGGGGAAATTACATCATTAGCTAAAGTTTTAATTGGGGAATTTATGCTGATATGCAAATGGACCAAACCTATAAAGGTGTGGGGAACTCGTGACTCGGGGTCCACCTTGGGGTCCAGCTTGGAGCCCTTGGCTCCCCAGGGTGCACCTTTGAAGGCCTTTCCAATAAACACCGACCTTTATTCCCTTATTCCTGCCCAGTCTCTGTTTCCTGGTAGCCTCTCAAGGCATCAGAGGTGCTGGTGACACTTTGTCACCGGTGCCACAGGCGCTGGGTGGCTGTGACAGGCAGTGTCACCCTGTGGTGTGACCCTGGGATGTGCTACCTCGTGCTCTGCCTTGTTTTTCCCTGATTTTAAGGACCTTTCACTCCCAAAGAGCTTCCACATCAAACCCTCACGGCTCTGAAACGGAGCTGCTGGTGACACTTTGTCGCCAGTGTCCAAGACCCCTGGGTGGCTGTGACAGGCGGTGTCACCCTGTCCTGCCCGTGTCCCCAACAAGCAGTAATTACTCCAGGTTTTATTGGATGAATTATCCCTCATTTTTCCCTGGTTTTAAGGACTTTCCACTCCCGAAGCACTTTCACATCAAACCCACACGGCTTCCAAACGTGGATTTTCTGTGCTGCTTCCACACCTTGATCCTTCCTCCAGTGGGAAGTGCTGACCCCCAAGGGATGCCCTGCGTGGCTGGGAGTGACAGGGATGCATCAGGAATGGGAAATGCCAGGATTTTCCCTTTCCTGAGTGTTTTTTGAGGGCTTTTCTTGCTGCACAGGCAGCTGTGCCTGCTGGGACGCTGTGACATTGTGACATTGTTACATCGTGACCTCTGCACCTCCTGCTTCCCTTCCCCGGTCAGGACACGGGGTGGGGCTCCCCATGGGCCTGTCCCTGCTCCTCTCTCTGTCCCCACAACTCCGAGGAGCTCAGGGATCCGTGTCCTGGAACTCGTGGGCATCACTGGTGGGGTTCACTCTCCAAAATTTTCTGAGGAGGAACGGTGGGCTCAAAGATTTCCGGGCTGGGGACAGCCCAGGAGGTGGCATCAGCCATCCCCTGCCCGCGTCTTTGGTGGGCACCACCCTGGGCAGACCCTGCAACCTCTGATAAGAACCCAACCACCCTCCACCGGCAAAGCTGGGACCTCCCGACTCTCCCATCGGGGTTTTCTTCCCAAATCACCCTGAAGCACCCCGAATGACCCGAAACCACCCTTCCCACGAGGAGGAGAAGGCTCTGCCTCTCTCCCTGCGGTGCCTCCTCGCCCGCATAGCTCAGAGCTGTTATCACGTCTCCCCTCCACCCCTCCCAGACTAAACAAGGCCAGGTCGTGTTTTTGGGACCTCTGACCAGTCCCGGCCTGGCTGATCCTCCGCTGTCCCGAGGCAGTGCCCGCTGGACGCAGTTCCCTGGGATGGGAGGCTGAGGGATTCTTTGGCTTTCTCCTGGCCGGAGTTGGATTTACGGCTCCCGGGGGAGGAGAGGGGGGAAGCCAAGCTCTGCTCGGCTGCTCCACCGATCACCCGGTCACGGCTCTGCCTCACGAGAGGGGCTCCCAAAATCCAACAGGACACGGAGTTTTAGGAATTTTGTCCCTGATTCTGGAGCCCCAGGACCCGCTGGGTTTGGCAGTTCTGGTGTTCCCTGCACCTGGGGAGGGTGGGAGCCCAGGACCTCCCCCAGCAGGGAGTGCTGAGAGGTTACAAATGCTGGAATGGCAGAGACAGGCAGGAAAATTATAATCCCTCTTCCCTGGGCAAGGATTGGGAGAAATTCAGTATTTTTTTCCCATAGAAAATCAAAATTCTGAGAATTCTGGGCTGAAAACCAATAGGGTCTTTTTCTTTTTCTCTTTTTCTTTTTCTTTTTCTTTTTCTTTTTCTTTTTCTTTTTCTTTTTCTTTTTCTTTTTCTTTTTCTTTTTCTTTTTCTTTTTCTTTTTCTTTTTCTTTTCTTCTTCTTCTTCTTTTTCTTCTTCCTTTTCCTTTTTTTCCCTTTTCTCTTTCCCTTTTCTTTTCTTTCCTTTTCCTTTTTTCTTTTTTCCTTTCTTCCATTTTTGCTTTTCATTTTTATTTTCATTTTCCTTCTCCTTCTCTCTTTATTTTAGTTTTATTTTGTTTTGGTTTTGTGTTGTTTTGTTCTGTTTTGTTTTTAATTCCATAAATTCTCTTCAGTGTCTCCTGCATCCTTCTGGACCTCCCTGTCCACTCTCCAGCCAGACCCATCCTCCAGGTCACTGCACCTCCACCTTCACCCGACCTTGCTGTTCCACCAGGGAGGGTCTGACCCCCGTCTTCGGCCAAAAAATCATCACTTTTTAAACACAAAAATGAATCTCTGACACAAACCAAGCCCACAATGTCCCAAAGGTGTCCCTGCCCCTGCCCTGGCCCAGCCCGAGGCCGTTCCCTCTGCTCCTGTCCCTGTTCCCTGGGAGCAGAGCCCGACCCCCCCGGCTGCCCCTCCTGTCAGGGAGTTGTGCAGAGCCACAAGGGCCCCCTGAGCCTCCTTTGCTCCAGGCTGAGCCCCTTTCCAGCTCCCTCAGGAATTCTCCAGCCCCTTCCCAGCCCCTTTCCCTGCCCTGGACTCGCTCCAGCCGCTCCATGTCCTTGTCCTGAGGGGTGAAAGGAAAACTGGGGGTCTCAGCTCTCCACTCCTCCAAGGAGCTTTGGGAAAGGTAAGTGGGGCAGGAGTGGGGACAAGCCCAGATGGAATCATCGCCCAGTCCCACCCAGCGTCTCCTCCTGCCCCACTTCCCAACACAACCCAGCAGGGAAGGCCCATCCAGCCCTCGTGCCGTAAATCCAGGAGCCGTTTCCTCACCGAGGGGCTCTCACAGGCCTCAGGAACAAACCTCCAGGAGGCTTTTCTTGTGGTTAAACACCGAGCTCTGCCTTGGCCAGGCCAAGTGGGCTCTGCTCCGTCCTCGGGATGAGGTGGGACTGGATTTATTGTTGTTTCTGCAGCAGCTGGAGGTTTACTCAGAAGGCAGCATTCCTCAGAGCTGCCTCCTGCAGGGCTCCCCTGCTTTTCCCGATGTTTCCCTTCTTGCCTTCAGCTGGATTCTTTCTGCCATGAGCCATCAAACACAGAACTGCTCGTAGATCACCTCCTGTCAGGGCCTGGCAGCGATTCTGGCTTGGCCTCCGAGCTCCACAGCTGTTGGAGAGCTTGGTTTGGCTGCAGGGAGGGAGGGTGGTCTGGGCCTCCGGGCCTTTGAAGTCCAGGGAGCCCCTGGACACGTGCTCAGACTCTGGGGTGTTCTCTGCCTGTCCAGGCTCTGGGGTGTCCTCAGCTCATCCCAACTCTGGGGTGTTCTCAGCCCATCCAGGCTCTGGGGTGTCCTCAGTTCATCCCAACTCTGGGGTGTTCTCAGCCCATCCAGGCTCTGGGGTGTCCTCAGCCCATCCAGGCTCTGGGGTGTTCTCAGCTCATCCCAACTCTGGGGTGTTCTCAGCCCATCCAGGATTTGGGGTGTCCTTAGCTTATCCCAACTCTGGGGTGTCCTCAGCCCATCCAGGATTTGGGGTGTCCTTAGCTCATCCCAACTCTGGGGTGTCCTCAGCCCATCCAGGATTTGGGGTGTCCTTAGCTCATCCCAACTCTGGGGTGTCCTCAGCCCATCCAGGATTTGGGGTGTCCTTAGCTCATCCCAACTCTGGGGTGTCCTCAGCCCATCCAGGATTTGGGGTGTCCTTAGCTCATCCCAACTCTGGGGTGTCCTCAGCCCATCCAGGATTTGGGGTGTCCTTAGCTCATCCCAACTCTGGTGTGTTCTCAGCCCATCCAGGATTTGGGGTGTTCCCATCTCATCCCAGCTCCAGGGTGTTCTCAGCTCGTCTGAACTCTGGGGTGTTCTCAGCCCATCCACATTCCAGTGTCAGCTGGATTTTGGCTGTGAGGGGAAAAGCAGGAATGCAACACCCACCTCAGGTGCTTCATAGAATCCCAGATTATCCGGAGTTGGGAGGGACCCCCAGGGCTCACCCAGCCCAGCCCCTGTCCCTGCCCAGACCCCCCAACAGCCCCACCCTGCCCATCCCTGGCAGCGCTGCCCAAAAGCTCCTGGAGCTCTGGCAGCCTCGGGGCTGTGCCCATTCCCTGGGGAGCCCGGGCAGTGCCAGCACCTCTGGGGGAAGAGCCTTTCCCTGAGCTCAGCCTGAGCCTGCCCTGGCCCAGCTCCGGCCCCCCAGCTCTCCGTCCCTCAGCCCTTCTGGAAGCTGAGCTCAAAACCTGAAGGGAGCCTGCCAGAAATATGGAGAGGGACTGGGGACAAGGCCTGGAGGGACAGGACACAGGGAATGGCTTCCCACTGCCAGAGGGCAGGGCTGGGTGGGATCTTGGGCAGGAATTGTTCCCTGGGAGGGTGGGCAGGGGCTGGGATGGAATTCCCAGAGCAGCTGTGGCTGCCCCTGGATCCCTGGCAGTGCCCAAGGCCAGGCTGGACATTGGGGCTGGGAGCAGCCTGGGACAGTGGGAGGTGTCCCTGCCATGGCAGGGGTGGCACTGGGTGGGATTTAAGGTCCATTGCACCCCAAACCATTCCCTGATTCCCTAATTCCATGATTCCATGACCATGTCCATGCCGCTATCCTGACAAACACTCTCAGCTTTCCTCACTCAGCTCTGAACACGTTTTCCAAGCCAGGTTATTACTGACTCACCCAAGGCAAAGAAAACTCTTCCAAGCCGAGCTGGAATTGCTCTCACCCAGCCCCTGGCAGGTCCCTTGCGGGTGCTGTGATCCAGGATGGGGCAGGCAGAGCAGAGAGCCTTGATGTGGTTTTTTCTTCTCCAGGAGCTTCTCCAGCACCCTCATTCCATCCTCACCGTGCCAAGCCCCTCTCCCTCCCCTCCCAGCCACCACGGAATTGCCCTCTGATATCAGGAACTAAAGGAAAATCACTTTGTAAACTGCTTCAAGTTGTGCAAATAAAGTTTCCTAATTAAGGGTCCCAGAGTGGGACCATTCACCATCAGGAAGGGGATTTTGCAGGAATCACTTCTGGAACTCCAAGGTAATTTTCCAGCACTGCCTGGGTGCCTGGGATGGCAGTGAACTGCATGGGATTAGGAGGAGATCCTATTTTCCCACCTGGTCCCTCTGTCAGCTTGATCCGAAATGGCAGCCAAACCCCAGCACCCGCTGTTATTCGTTTTCAATTACTAATTAATAGATTAAAAAGTCCTGCTGGTTAATTACAGCAGGCTAAAGCGGCAACCTGGCTTTGCAGCAGAGTGTCCTGAGGAGGAAAAATAATGGGATGAGGGCAGGGAAGGCAATGGGATGAGGGCAGGGAGGTGCAGAGGGAGAGGAGATAACACTGAAGGCCTCCAGAAAATTCATCATCCCTGTGTTTTCTGCTGGAAAACCTGGCTTCATGAGCATGGACACGCTTCCATTTGGAGCTGAGATCTGGATCTCCCATTCCCAGAGGATCTGCAACCCCACCCAGCCAAAAAAAGCAGGATCAATCCCAGTACTGAGGTGCAGGGATGTCACTTCCACCCTTCACAAACCCATTCCCTATTCCCTGACCCTCCATGGGTTTTATAATTGTTGATCCCAAACCATAAATAATCCCCCTTCTCCCCAAAATTAACAGTGCCCTCCTCCAGTTTAAATTATTTTCATGTGTTCTTTGCTGGGAATCTCAGCAGATTTCTGGTTCAAAGCTTTGTGGGGAATAAATCCTGCAGGGAAGGGATGGGGCAGGGTGAAGTCTGTGCTGAATCCATGAAATCCTGCTGTGCCTCTTGGATTTTGAGTGGATTCTCTCCCTGATTTGTGCCTTGCCCCTCTCAGAACAAGCTGGGTCTGGACCAGGTTTCTTTAAGCTGCCTAAAAAAGCATTTAACAGGGCACTGGAGTTTATGGCCCTGCTGGAATCCCACGTCCCTCCAGATGAAAAACGAGCCACTTAAAATGATAAAAGGCACTGCTTTTTTATTTCCTGGAGTGGCAACGAAGCTGCATCCCTCTCCCAGGCTGGATCCTTGTGGATCAGGCACTGCCAGGCTCTGTCATTCCTGACATAAACCCGTTTGAAGGCTGCTGCAGGAATTCCTGCCCGGCCTGAAGTTTATTCCCCTGAAGTTGAGCAATCCCTGCATCCTTCCCTCCATCTCTGCATCCTTCTCTCCATCCCTGCATCCTTCCCACAATCCCTGCATCCTTCCCACCATCCCTGCATCCTTCCCTCCATCCCTGCATCCTTCCCTCCATCCCTGCATCCTTCTCTGAATCCCTTCATCCTTCTCTCCATCCCTTCATCCTTCCCTCCATCCCTGCCTCCTTCCCTCCATCCCTGCATCCGTCCCTCCCATCCCTGCATCCTTCCCTCCATCCCTGCATCCTTCTCTCCATCCCTGCATCCCTCCCTCCATCCCTGCATCCTTCCCTCCCATCCCCACCCTGGGAGAGAGGCAGGATGCAGGGAAGGGATGGAATCCATCCAGAGGAGCAGCCCTGCGGGGGAAAGGTGATGGAAAGGAAGAGAGAAGGATCAGGATGGGGTGGAGCTGGTCTGGGACACGGAGAGACCCCAGACCTCCGAGGAAGATGAAGGCAGAGAAGGGGGCAGGAGTGGTGGGGGCCTGACCTTGAGAGGGAAGGGACACCAAAGCCACAGGGAAGGGGGGACAGAACTCCCCCAGCCCCTCAGAGGGGTGGGACAGGAGAGGAGGTGACAGGGCGAAGCTGCAGGTCCCTCCTGCAGACCCCACGGGGCCGGGGAGGGAGGGGGCACAACCGCAGCAGGGTGCCTGCCAAAACCAGGGAGTGTTTTTAGCAGAGCTGAGCCAAACCGTGCTCTGAGAGCTGAACCACTTCACCCTCCACGAGCCTGCTCCAGCTCGGGCAGAAAACCCCATTTTTAGCAGTTTGCAGGCTCCAAACCCTCCTGATTTCCGTGCGTCAGAGGCTGCGATCCGCAGTCCCCGGGGACGGGGCTGCAGGAACGGCGAGGTGAAGGTGGCTGAGCCCTCTCCGAGGCGCTCGCCCCCCGCTGTCCCCGCACGTGTCCCCGAGCTGCGGCTGCAGATGTCTGGGAACGTGTGCTGGCTCCAGCATTACATCACTGCAGGGAAAGGCAGCGGGAGAAATGCAGCAGCCTGAGAGCCAGGGCCGTCCAAAATAAACCTCTGCTGGGAAAGGGGAGGCGTTCCAGTGGAAAATGTTTGGGTTTTCACAAATCCCATCACCTCAGCACTCGTGCCTTCAAGGTCCTTCCTGGATACAAGGATGGGGAGGCGCTGGCACAGCTTGCCCAGGGAGGATGTGGATTCCTCACCCCTGGAAGTGTCCAAGGTCGGGCTGGACGCGAGCCCAGCCTGGCACTGCTGCCCTGCAGCAACCCTGGGCATCCCAAAAACACCCAGGGACCCAGCCAGGGGCACGGCCACACTGCCTGCCCGGCCACGGGATGTGACCCTTTCCAAACCAGCTCATTCCTCAGCCTGGGAGGTGTCTAAAGATGGGTTGAGCCGTTCCCATTCCCATTTTAAACTGCCAGAGGGCGGGGCTGGATGGGATTTTGGGAAGGACTTGTTCCCTGGGAGGGTGGGCAGGGGCTGGGATGGAATTCCCAGAGCAGCTGTGGCTGCCCCTGGATCCCTGGCAGTGCCCAAGGCCAGGCTGGACATTGGGGCTGGGAGCAGCCGGGGACAGTGGGAGGTGCCCCTGGGGTGGCACTGGGTGGGATTTAAGGTCTTCTCCAACACAAACCAGTCTGGGATTCTGGGATTCCATTCTGGAGGGACCCTGCAGTGATGGGATCACAGAGGGAATTCTGTTCCCGGGGTTGCCGTGGGAGAAACCAAAGGGTCTGTTCCAGGTGCCATCCCTGGCCGGGCAGCAGCTGCCGTGGCACCAGTGGCACTGGATGAGGGTTCCAAACCACCCCACGGGGCAGAGGAGCCTGGTGGGAGCTTGGTCCAGATCCAGAGAAAAGGTTCTCCCTGTCGGATGCGGCAGGGAGTGGATTTCCATCTCTGGGCCCACCAAACAATTTGGCCACGTGTGGGATGGTTTTCATCCCGTCCCTGTCCCTACAGAATCCATATGGGAACCTCTGTCGGGCCGGGGCCTGGACCTTCGCCCGGCTTTCGTGGGAACGGCCGTGGATGATCCCAGCCCGAGGGCAGAGCTCGGAGCTGCCGCATTCCCGCTGTTTCCCGGATCCCGCCACTCTGGGAATGCTGTGGATCTGTTTTTAGGCGCTTCATCGGCACCGTGGTGCTGAGGAACTGCAGCGAATTCCTCCGGGGATGGATTTTTTTGGAGGCTGGAAGGACTAAATGTGCTCAGGATTTGCAGAAAGGGCTCAGCTCAAAGACAACCTCCTGCCTGTCAGGTGGAAATGGCACTGCCTGGAAGGGGAAGAAAAATTGGGATGGTTTGGAGTGGGAAAACAGCTCGGGATGAATCGAGGCACAGGGGCCTCGGGAAGTAGAAAAAGATGGATCAGAAAAGCTTGTTTTTTGGAATGGGAAATTAAAGGAAGACAAAAAAGATTAAATTTAAAAGGCAATATAATAATTATTTTAAACTGAAAGGCAATACAATAATTAAACTTAAAAGACAATCTAATAATTATTTCAAATTTAAAAGGCAATACAATAATTATTATAAATTTAAAGGCAATCTAATAATTATTTTAAATTTAAAGGCAGTATAATAACAAAATTTAAAAGACAATCTAATAATTATTTTAAATTAAAATGCAGTCTAATAATTCTTTTATATTTAAAAGGCAATATAATAATTACTTTAAATTAAAATGCAATATAATGCTTATTTTAAACTTAAAAGGCAATATAAGAATTATTTTAAATTTAAAGGAACATAATATTTATTTCCGGAGGAGTTCCATGGCTGTCACCCCTCATTTCCTTTCTGGGATCTTTGACGCAGCTCTGCTGAGTGAAGGGCTCGGCCACTCTTCCAGATCCTCCTTTTCCACACGGTTTTACTCCCACGAATTTTAGTCAGGATAAACTTGCTTCCCGCAGCTTATTCCAACCCCCCCACCCTGCTCCCATGGAATTCCTGCTGGGATCCCCCCACCCTGCTCCCATGGAATTCCTGCTGGGATCCCCCACACTGCTCCCATGGAATTCCTGCTGGGATCACCCCACCCTGCTCCCATGGAATTCCTGCTGGGATCCCCCACCCTGCTCCCATGGAATTCCTGCCGGGATCACCCCACCCCGCTCCCATGGAATTTCAGGATCCCCCCTGCTCCCCGGGACTCTGCCCAGCCCGGGGATGCGGCCACAGGGGTGGGCCGGAGCTGCTCCAGCCTCTCACATTCCCAAATCCCAGATTTGGGTTAGCTCAGCCCCATCCCTTGGGAACAAAACACCGGCTCAACCCCAGCCCCGGGATTGCTTTGTTCGGAAAACCAAATATTTTCCTTGTCAGTGAACATTTTCCAGGCAAGCAGTGATTCCTCCCGCGTGTCGCTCAGCCTGATGAAGAATTCCCAATAAAATCCAGGCTGGGCTGCCGCCTTCGAAGGCAGGAAGCAGATTTTGAAGCAGATTTTGGAGTTAATTCCTTCCACAACAAGCCCCAAACCGTGGCTGTGTTTATTCTGGGACAAAACCCTTGGGAATGAGTAAGTCTGAAGAGGGCAAGGAATATTTTTTTTTTCCTGGATGTAATATTTTTATTGTGTTGTTATTCAGGAAAGGGAATAATGGAGGGAAGGGCTTTGGAACGGTGGCGGGAAGGCGGCAGCAGGTGAGGAAGTCCTGGTCAAAACCGCGCCACCCTCGCCCTCCCCGAGGTTCTCCTGCTTCCAGCAGCATTCCAGCATCCCCTCCTCCTTTGGAGCTCCACATCCACCAGATCTCCCACAAACGCCCACGGCCTCCCCCGAAGGGTTTTGGGGGCTGCTGGTGGTGCGGGGGTGGTTCAGCACCAGGAATGCTGGAATTCTTCCAGGTTTCAGGTTGGCCCAGGGTTTGATCCCAGGAATGGTGCCCTCACCCCATTTCTCGGTGGCTGAGAGCATCTCCAGGCCACCTGCACCATCCCTTTCCCGGTCTGGATCATCCAGGCTGCCCCGGGCTCCTCGTGATCCGTGGGGATGTGGGCGTGGGGTGGGACAGGCCTCGGTCCAGTCCTGACCTGCGCTCGGGATTTGGGAATTGGGAGCTGCCCGGTGTGGACAGCCACAACATCAAAGTGCTCTGATTCACCCCAGAGAGCTCTCTCACCGCTAATTGCGCTTTTTCCTTTAAAAACTCCAAAATTCCTTCCCCAAAATTCCACATCCCCACGCTTCAGACGAGATAATCCTTTCCCAGTGGGGAAACAAAGCCCAGAGAGACATCAGAGTGAGGGAACTCTGGAATTCAGGCTCGGGGAGAGCAAGAAAAATCCCTTCTCCAGAAGGATGTGGCAACAGGAGCAGTGCAGGGGGAGGAAGCTTTGGGAAGACGAGGAAAAATGGGGAAACATCCCCAAGGAGGAATCAGAGGTTCAAAGGCAGCGGAGGATTTGAAAAAGAGAAGGAAGTGACTAAAAACAAATTAATATGCAAAATGCAGTTGCACTGAGCAAAACGTTCAGGTCTGGACATGGCACTGCAGAAATCCAGGTGGGAAAGCTGGAAAATCCCGAGGGGAGATGGTTTCCCACAGCCTGGAATGAGTCAGAGCTCCAGCCCCAAGCTCCGGCTGCCTTGGAGGAACCTTCCCTCAGCCTCTGGGACACTCAGAGCCCAGGGACACGGGATTGTGGCATTCCAGAGCTTCCAGGTAGCATCGAGGCACCAAAACGCCTTTTTGGGTCGCTGTTTGGTCTCCCTGGCACCTCTGCCAAGGAAGTGCTGCCTCTGTCCCTTTGGAGGGTGGTGGGGACGGAGATTTTCCACTCCCGAGGTGTTCGTGGAATGCGGGATGTGCATCTCCCACCGGGAGGGCTGGGAAGGGGTTAAAATCCCTGACAAAGCCCCCATTCCCGAGACGTCTCAGAGCTGGGGACAGCTCTCACCCGCTGCTCAGAGCGTCTGGCAGGAGAACAACGCCCACCAGGAAAATGCCAACGCAGGAGTCGCGGTCTCCTCAAGAAACGCGTCCCACCCCGCAGGTTTTTCAGGAATTAATTGCAAAGACATTTCTGGGGTTTGTTGCAATGGGGGTTGCCATGGTAACAGCTCCAGCTTCTCAGAACAAATCGGGACGGCTCCCACTGTCACCGGGGCCATCTGTCCCTTCCATGGGGGGTCATTTCGAAGCCCCGCTCCAACCTCCACCAGCCAAATCTTCTTCTTAATCCTCGAAAAGTCCTCGCTCCGATTTATCAACCAGCTCCTGCCCTCAGTGTCTGTTTCCCTTCTCGGCACTGACAGGATAATTTCCTCTCTATCGCTGCAAATTAAATTCTAATGAGGAAGCTCCGCATTTCAATGTGATGGAGAGCTTTTCTTCTCAGGGATGCTCGGGAGAGCTGAATCCGTCGGGGAGGGAGGAGAAGGGATGAAATGGGAATGCCTGAGCCCCCTGGCAGCCTCAGGAAAGGCGGTTTTGGTGACAGGACAGGAGGGAACGGCCTCAAGCTGGGCCAGGGGAGGCTCGGGTTGGACATCGGGAGGAATTTCCTCATGGAGAGGGTGCTCAGGCCTTGGAATTGCCCAGGTGATGCCATGATGATTTTTTGCCTTTTCTTTTATACCCCTTTTAGATACTTTTTCTGTATTCTCAGTGCTTCTAACCCACATTCTCAGACCCAATATTTTGCGAAGCCCAGAGCCCGCAGCCCTTGGCAGGCTGGCAGTGAGGGCTCAGAGAGCCCCAGGCACCAAGGGCCTCTCCAGAACACATCCTGTACCCTGAGCTGGGCCCAGCCAGGGGAAGGGTCCTGGGCCGGGGGTTCCCTGGAGCCTCTCCCTGGGGAATCTTTGCTGGATGTGCTCATTTGTGAGGCCCAGGATGTGATCCCGAGTGCCCGTGGGTGGCATTCCGTGTGCTCTGGGGCACTGCCCCTGGCTCGGCTGCACCTCAGGGGCTGCCAGAAATACCCAGGGAAAAAAACCTTTTTCCCCTCTAACCGTGTTTGGCTCTGAATTTTAACACCAGGGAAAGGCATCACAGGGAGGTTTGGAGTGCCCATCCCTGGGGGTGTCCAGGTCAGCCCTGTGGCCTGGGAGAAAACAGCTCTTGGAGAACTCAGCTCCCTGCAGTTTTCCTTCAGAGATGTTTTTAAACCAGGAGTGAAGATGCCTGAATTTAACACAGTGGTGCTGAGGGTGCAGGAATGATTTCAACTTCAGCTTTTCTGATTCTTGGGGTGATGAGAAGCCAGAGAGCTGCACCCTGGGTTATTCTTTAAAGATGGTTTGGGTTGATTTTCCTGCAGGAAGAAGCTGCAGATCACACAGATGCTCAGCTGATAACACAGATGCTCAAGTGACAATCTCAGGGCCAGCAAGTTCCTTCCCGAAGATCCCCCAGCCCACGGATGCTGTGAATGAAGGGATGAATTCCTGAGGGGACTGAACTCTGATGTTTCCAAGCAATTTAAAGATAAGGAAATGTTAAATGTGAGATTTGTGTTTTGAAACCATCGGGGCGGGGTGAAGATGGTCCCAGGCCTTCCCTCAGCCCCCAAAGTGAAATATTTATGGAATCCCAGAATAAATTAGGTTGGAAAAGACCTTGGAGATCATCAGAGCAGGTATTAACGAACAGGAATCCTCTAATCCACCAACCAGGCCAAGCTGAAAAGTTCTGGCTCTCCCAGAACGACGAGAGCTGATGCAGCAGAGTGGTTAAAAACTTGCTTAATTTGTTCATTTGACATGAAAGGCTCGTTGAAGAGCTTTGAAAAATTCAGTCAAAACAGCTTCCAGCAAGTCCAGGGCAGGAACAGGCCTCGAGCATCACCAGCTCAGCTCTTTGGGAGGTGAAGGTAAACAGAAAACAGCATAAATCTGTGTTTCAGAGGGTGAATCATTTGTGCTGTTGGGTGAAGCGTTGGTGCAAATCCAGGGATATCAAAAATCATCATTTCCCTTGCTTCAGCCCCCATTTTAGGGTAAATTCCAGTCTTTCACTGGAGTTAATTTGCTTTACATCAGCAGAAATTCTGGATTCAGGAAAACCCTTCTCCTGCCAGGTTCTGTTTGGGTCCAGCCTCATGGAACAATCCTGGCCCCTTCCCTCAGTACTGAGTGAAAAACCAGAGCTTTGCTGTGCTCCACGCAGTCCCACAGAGGAGTTTGCTCCAGGAGCACAGGGAACGTGTCCGTGCCCAGCCCCGATCCCGAGCCGGGTGTCCAAAGCCTCTCCAAAGGCAGGGCCAGAGCACATCCTGTTTTCCCAAGCTGAGTGTGCATCCATGGATAAAGGTGCCAGCAGCTCCCCAGCCAGGGAATGGCTCTCCTGGGACCCCTCCAATGACTTTCTCCTCATTAATTCCTGCGCTGGGAAGCTGCACCACGATGTGCACGAGGCCGTGGAGGAGATCCAAGAGCACGGAGCTCCTGACTCTGCTTCCTTCCCTGGAAATCGCAACAAGGAAAACCGAATGAGGAGTTCTCCCAGCCCTCTAAGATTAATGGGAGTGAAACTTGAACTTTGAGATAAGCAGAAGGGTTGTTTGAAGGCACGGAGAGCTCCTGCTTGCCCTCTCGGAAATGGCATTCCCCAAGGAGACAACACTTCCCGAAGATAAAGCATTCCCGAGAGATAAAGCAGGAGGACACCGAGTCCTGGGAGGGTCCTGCTCTCACCCCATCAGGCTCCTCCTGGCACTCCCAGGGGCCCGGGCCCAGGGGCACATTTGCACTGTTGTTCCCTTGTCCTTTTCCCTCTCCATTCTTTCCCTTTGGGATCGGTTTTCCCGGCTGTTCCACCAGCTGGATGTGCCATCCTGGAGACGTTTCGGACTTCTGAAATTGGCCGGTTCAGACACGCGCCGTGCTCGGCCTCCCCGCGGCTCCCAGGGCTATCCCGGGGCTGTCCCGAGCCTGGCTCAGGTTCGTCCAACTCAGTCCTGGCCCAGATGCTGAGCTGAGCTTTGCTGTGCCTCTCTTGAGGACATTTCCAGCGTTCCATAAGTGGAAATCAGACGGTTCCTGTGGAGCAGAGAGGCACAGCAGGGCACGGACCCAGCGCCCCTGGGGGGGCTCCAAGGAGTTTGATGCTCCTCACGTGGCCAAGAACACCAGGGCAGGGCAGAAAACTCAGCAGCATTCCCGGATCCAGGCCTTCCAAGCAACTTCCAAGCAACTCGTTTACAACAACTTAGAGTTTCTTTCCAGGAGAGCATTCCTGGGACAACCCTGCAGCTGCACCACCCAAGGAGGGGTAGAGTTCAATCACAGACTTTTCTTTTTTTCCTGTGATTGATGCAAAATTTGTTTATAATTTAGATTCCTTGGAATTAGCAAGCCTGGAAAAAACAATGGCTCTTCCAACACCTTTTTCTTTTTGCCCTGAGTTTTGTTGTGAAGTTTCCGTGTGAGCAGCTTCCCGAGAAAAGGGCACAAATTCCCATCCGAATCCCATGGACAACCACAGCCAGGCACCCAGGGAATAACTGCATGGAGGCAGCAAAGTGAGCTTCAAATGACCTTGGTTGGTTGGAAAAATATCCCCCAAAAAATAATGCTGATGGGAAAGAGCACGGTAGAGAGTGAAAAGGACCACGGGCTGAGATGTCCAAAAATGAGGAGGTTGAGGAACGGTCGAGATGTCCAAAAATGAGGAGGCTGAGGGAAGCACAACAAGAATTCCCAGGAAGAGCGAGGGTGGAGCAGGTGCTCCATGAGCAGGGCAGGCAGGACAAGACCTGACGATCCTGCAGAGGGGCAGCTGGAATGGAAATTCAGGAAAACAATCCAATGATGGAGGATTTTTGGGCACAGGGAATTGCCTGGGGTGGCCGTGGAAGCCCCATCTCCTGGGATTTCGAAGGACAGAGGTCTCAGAAGTTCCCAGCTGACCCCGCTCCGAGCGGTGGATGAAGGAAATGACATTTCCAGACTTGTTTTCCTTGGTTGTCTGTTATTCCCTGGTTTTGGCACAGCCCAGGGAACACAGTTAATTATAGCCCTGGAGGGAATCGATTGCTGTTTTACCTTTTTTGGTGGGTAACAGCAAATCCTTCTTCGTGACAACGAGGAAACCTGGCCTGGGAGCTCTGTCTGCAGTTACTGATCCAGCCAGCAGCCCAGCCCGAGGGTTTTGGGGTTCTTGCCTGGTTCTCCATGTCCCCCAGTGAGGTCAAACCCCTTTTTTTTTGACTTTACAAAGATTTTTTCCCTTGCAGCTCAACCCCACATTTCATCTCAGTGAGCCAGGGCACCTCTTGCTGTGCACAAATCCAGCTTGGATGAGAAAACCCACTAAAAATCACAACAGAAATTCAGATTTCCATGGAATTTAAGATTCTCGGATGCAGGAATAGCAAGAAAGGAGTGGTTTTGCAGGCTGGGAGAGCTCTGAATGCCAAGAAATCCTCGGGCTCCCTGCGGAGCTGCAGGGAGGCACCTGCAAGGTGAGAAAGAACCATTCCAGGTATCCAAACCCATTTCCCAGAATACGGCCTAAAAACTCCCTTTTCACCTCCAAATCCCTCACACCTCAGCATAATACATCAAATTTAGGAGTTTTGGTTCCAAAAAACCTCAGGGTGCAATTCAGACACGAAGAAATCAAGACGTTCCTGGTGCAGAGATTCCTGGTCCATCTTTTTCAGCGGAGCAGGCACAGAAGGGCTCCGGAGCTCCAGGAAAAGCTGGATGAACGATTAAATCCCTGCTCGGAGCCTCGGTGAGGTCTGTGCGAATCAGGAGCTATGAAGGCGTGAAATGAGATCAGATCCAGCCCTGGAGCTCCCTGCCCTGCCCCAGGCCCATCCCTGCTCCCCTGTCAAGCTCCAAGTGGGATTTCTCTGGCTGGACGCGCTCCCTTTGGCACGGTGCCCCCACTGGGATCGGCCATCCCGTCCCTCATCACTTCCAGATCATTAAATTATTTCTCTCTAATCCAATTAGCCACGACAGCACAGAACAATCCGTGGGATACTCGAGCAGGAGGCTCCGTATCCATTTCCTGATGTCCAGAGCGTCCCTGGGGAGGGGCAGGCAAGCAGGGAGCTGTTGGTGCCATGGCACCACCTTAAAGACCTTAAAGACCTTAAAGACCCAGGTCATTTGTCATAAATTCCATGTTTTCTCCATTTCCAAGGGGTTTTCTCCTCTGTTGTCTGGTTAAAAGGCAAAAACTGCATTTTTGTTGAGCTTGAAAGGCACCTGTGGGGTCAGCAGGGTGGGACAGCGTGTCCAGGAGCTTGGAGAGGGGATCAAATCAAATCCCACAGCTCTGATGTGAAACCATCTGGAACTCATTGGGAATCAGGCTGGAGAGGCAGCAACAGCTTTTTTCCATCCTCCTGTGCCAGCAGGGAGCTCCAAAACCCCTTGGGGGTACCCCAAAGTCCAGGAAGAAGAACCCCAAAGGCTGGCCCAGCATCAGGTGGAGTGTCCCAAGCCCTTCCCGGAATTCTCCCGCAGCCTTCAGCAGGGGAATGGTTGCCCTGGTACGAATTCCAGCCAAGGACAACATCCTGCAGCCCATAAATGCTGGGTCTGGTCCATGGGGCTGCTCCAGGGGCACATCCCAGCCCTCAGGGCCTTTTCCAGGGATCCCTCAGGGCCTTTTCCAGGGATCTCACACCTGAAACAACCCCATACACTGTGGGGGGACAAGGAAGCAGCACAAGGCATTTTCCTTACGTGAGTTTCCCTGTTTTTAACTTGTCCCAGGGCTTTCCTGCCCTTCCCATATTCCCTGGCATCCCGTGCAAGCTCCAAATGCCCCCCACACCCCTTTGCTGGAGCTGGAGCTGGATGCTCCACATTCCCCTGCCTCGTTCCAGGGTCCCTGGAGTCCTTCCTCTGCTCCTCTTCCTCTCAAAGAAGATCCTTCAGGTGATGACAGCAGAGGGAAAAAAGGGGAACAGCTCCCAGCCTGAGCCAGGAGCGGCTGGGAAACCTCTAAGCACAACTTGGATGCCGAAAATTTCCATGGATTCAGAGGGCAACTGAAAAAATTCTCGAAAAGAAAAGGTCTTTAGGGTTGCTGAGTGCAAAACTCCCCCGTCGACTTCGGAAAACCTTAAGAAACACCTGGATGTGGCACTCAGGGCTCTGGTTTAGTTGACAAGTGGTGTTTGGTCAACCTTGGAGGTCTTCTCCAACCTAAATAATTCTCTGATTCTATCCCAGCAAATCCCAGGGGCACAAACCAGCGGGGAGATGAATCTGGAACCACGTCCCTCCTGTCCCTGTTCACCCACCGAGCACCCACAGCTGCCTGGGACGAATTCCAGTCAAGGAAAACATCCCGCAGTCCATAAATGCTGGGTCTGGCTCAGCACCCTGCTGCAGGACCCTTGAGCCGAGCCCAAACCGCTTTTGCCGTGCTCTGAAGGAAAATTCCACCCAGCAGAGGGTTTGAGAGGAGCCGGCGCTGCTCCCAGCAGCCGCAGGCTGGTGCTTAATGAGCTTTCAGCTGATTGTTCCTGAGGGCAGAGGCACAATTAAAGCCCATTAGCTGCCATGACATCACCGGCTCGGAGGAAACTCTGCCGGGCAGGAAGGAGGCAGGACAGCCATGGAATTATGGCCATGGAGTGAGGTAAAAGCATTGAGTTACAGCCGCGGAGTGAGTTACAACCATGGAGTTGTTACAGCCATGGAATCACAGCCATGGAATTATGGCCATGGAATGAGTTGAAATCATTGAGTTACAGCCGTGGAGTTACAGCCATGGAGTTACAGCCATGGAACTATGGCCATGGAGTGAGGTAAAATCATGGAGTTACAGCCATGGAATGAGTTAAAACCATGGAGTTCCAGCCATGGAATTACTGCCATGAAGTTGTTACAGCCATGAAATGAGTTACAGCCATGGAGCCACAGCCATGGAATTATGGCCATGGAGTGAGGTAAAAGCATGGAGTTACAGCCATGGAATGAGTAGCAGCCATGGAATTACAGCCATGGAATTACAACCATGGAATTACTGCCATGGACTTAAAGCCATGGAATGAGTTACAGCCATGGAATTACAGCCATGAAGTTGTTACAGCCATGGAATGAGTTACAGCCATGGAATTACAGCCATGGAATTACTGCCATGGAGTTGTTGCAGCCATGGAATGAGTTACAGCCATGGAGTTACAGCCATGGAATTACAACCATGGAGTAATCCAACAGGATGCTCAGGGTGACCAGGACAGTCCCCAACTGCTCCATGTCACCCCCAGCACCTCACTGGTGACATCCCGAGCTGCCCCAGCCCTGAGTGAGCAGCAGCACCGAGACTCNCTGCCATGGAGTTGTTGCAGCCATGGAATGAGTTACAGCCATGGAGTTACAGCCATGGAATTACAACCATGGAGTAATCCAACAGGATGCTCAGGGTGACCAGGACAGTCCCCAACTGCTCCATGTCACCCCCAGCACCTCACTGGTGACATCCCGAGCTGCCCCAGCCCTGAGTGAGCAGCAGCACCGAGACTCCCTGAGATCTCCCAAACTCTGGCTGTTCCCTTTCCCTGCTAAAGGGAGCTGTTTTTCCTGGGATCACATTTCCCTGGAGCAGGGGGAGAGTGCTGCCTGGGGATGCTGGAGTGGTCAATCCCTCTGCAAACTGCTGGAGCTATTGGGGTTTGGGAGCTGGAGCTGTTGGAGTTTGGGAGCTGCTGGAGCTGTTGGAGTCTGGGAGCTGCTGGAGCTCTTTGGAGTTTGGGAGCTGCTGGAGCTGTTGGAGTTTGGGAGCTNCTGGGAGCTGCTGGAGCTCTTTGGAGTTTGGGAGCTGCTGGAGGCTATTGGAGTTTTGGAGCTGGAGCTATTTGGGGTTTGGAAGCTGCTGGAGCTGTTGGGACTATTTGGAGTTTGGGAACTCTTGGAGCTGTTTGGGGTTTTGGAGCTCCTGGAGCTGCTGGAGTTTTAGAGCTGCCAGGATTTCGAAGAAGCAGCTTGGGACCTGAAATAGGGCCTGGTCTCAGTCCCCCTGAGTGGGACAGGCACAGGCACAGCACTACTTGGGAGTCAGGGATTGCCTAAAAACGCTGTGGAAGCCAAGGAGAGGCTTTGGACTGTTTTTCCATGGATGCACGCAGAATTCCTCAGTTCATCCGCACCGAGGAGCCGCTCTCCAGGCTCACAAGGTTGCACTCACTGTTTTCCAGCTCATTTTTGCAGCTGTGAAAGTCCTTTCCTTTCCTTTCCTTTCCTTTCCTTTCCTTTCCTTTCCTTTCCTTTCCTTTCCTTTCCTTTCCTTTCCTTTCCTTTCCTTTCCTTTCCTTTCCCTTTCCCTTTCCCTTTCCCTTTCCTCCCTTCCTCCTCCCCTTCCTCTCTTCCTCCCTTCCATACTTGAGCCCTGTTTTTGGAAGTTACGAGGAGCTAATGGCTCAAAGCTGTGCTGCCCCCCTCACAGGCTGCTTTGGAGGTGTTTGATGTGCCCACCTGAGCGCGGCCTCGGGGATCCTTTATGGGGAGGTTTGGCCCCATTGGATTCCATCAGAAACACCAACAAACAATTCCCCCCCGCTTGTTAACACTTTGTAAATTTATCAGCACTCTGTAAAATGCCTGTAAATGGAACCTTAATGCACAGCACCGCCCAGAGCAGCCCCTAAATAAAAAAAAACATCCAGAGTCACCTCTCCAAGCCTTGGCAGACGTTTTGGGAGGCTGTGGCAGGAGGCCAGATGTTGTCAGGCCAGATGTTGTCAGGGCAGATGTTGTCACAGGGCAGCTCTGGCTTTGCTCTGATGTGCAGCACAGATGAATTCTGTGGATGATTTCTGCTTTCTTTCTGAATTCGAACATATTTTGGTTTGCAGGAGAGGCTTTGGACCCCCAGGTTTTATGCTTGTAATAAAAATATTGCTTAGAAGTGTGTATGGGTTGGGTACCACCGGTACCGAGCAAGGGCATGTTTATTAATCTCTCTCAGATCTTGCACCAGTCTGAATGTCCCGTCTGGTTTCTTTACGGGTAATACTGGAGTGTTATGCATAGAATTGCATGGTTCTAGAATTTCATTCTGGAGGAGTTCTGTTATGACAGGTTCTAGTCCTTTCCTTCCCTCTGCTAAAATAGGATACTGCTTGATTCTAATGGGAGGATATTGCTTATTGATGGTAATTTTTTTTTAATAGGTGGAATAGTCATCTTCCTACGATTTCCAGGTCTTGCCCAAACTTGTTCATCTATTTCTTCTTCATCTTGTTGTTTCAAATATAACATTTGAGCCACCATTTTTCCCTTCTCTGGGATGAGTCCTAGATTTAGTTTGATTTGAAAGTCTCTCCCCAATAGATTACAACCTGCTTGCAGCACAAAAAGATTGTCCACCATTCCCTTTTGGGATTTGCCTTTGATGGTCACTTGCCTAATTACCGGCGCTGGAAAATATTCTCCTTTGGCACCCACCACTTCTACGGTCTGTTTACTTATTGTACAGTCTTTTGGCATTTTGCTTATACAACAGCGTTCAGCTCCTGTATCTACCAGGAATTCAAAGTCCTCCTCATGGGGTCCCACCTGTAAATTTATCAAGGGCTCACTTTGATGTTCATTTCCCAGGAGGTAGAGCCCCTGACACCCCTAGTCTTCAAACCTCTCCCTTTGGGTCTCTTTACGAATCTCCACATCTTTGGCATATTGTTTGCAGTCTCTTTTAAAATGTCCCTCCTGTCCACACTAGAAGCAAATTCCTCTCCTTGGATTCTCTGGATTTATTGGCTCAGCGGTCCTGTATCCTCTTTTTCTGCTTTGGTCGGACGGGTACCCTTGAGATGTGCGATGTTCGTGGGTCACAGCTACCATCATCTTTGCTTTTGCTTTCATCTTTTCCTTCATCCAGCCTGACATAGATCTTTTGTACTTCTTTTTGTACTTCTAAGTCCTTCTCTTGCCAGTCCTCTATCTTTTCTACTTTCCTACGGATGTCTGGCCACATGTGAGTTATGAAGTGGATTCTCAATAATGCTTGACCAGCCAATCCATCCAGATCCATCCCAGAATACTGAGTTAGGTTGTGGCGAAGTCTGCCAAGCCTTTCAGTGGGTGTCTCACCCTTCCCTTGCTGCCCTTCGAAGGCTTGCCTAATGTTACTGCCTCAGGGAACTACTTCTCTGATACCTTTAATAATTAGGTTTCGATAATCTTGCATTTCTCTTCTTCCTCTCTCTTCGTTTGGATTCCACTGAGGGGGTGCTATGGGCATTTTGTTTTCTCCTGGAGGGCCTTGGTTATTCTCCCTTTCCCAAATTTCCATGCTGGCCACCCTGATCATTTGCTGCTCTTTGGGCGAGAATAGGCTCCTTAGAATAGCATTTAGCTCATCCCAGGTGTAGATGTTAGGACCTAGAAATTGGTCGATTTGCTCAGCTAATCCTATTGGATCTTCCAAAAGTCCTTTCATTTCTTTCTTAAATCCTCTTACTTCCATAGAGGTTAAGGGAGCGTTCACATATTGAATCCCTCCTTGAGCTCCCCCCGTGGGGACTTCTCTTAAGGGAAACATACTAATCACTGAATTGTTGTTGCCCTCAAGTCCGCTCATCTGTTCAAGAGTCTTTTTCCCCCGCGTGTTCATGTATGGTCCATCACTCTTGAGGCCGGGATTGAGCATGGTAGGTTGTTCACCATCGGGGCTCAGGCTAGTTAGAGTTGTACTGATAGTTGGAATAGATATTTTAGAGGGTAAATGGTAATGGGTCAGTGACTGGAGCAGAGATTGGAGCTGGGGCTGGAGATGCAGGGCTGCTGGTGTGTTTGGCTTTATTGGGGCAGGGGTATACATATAGGGTATTGCATCGAGAGGGTCCCATTGCTTTTCTTTCTTGGGATCCCTTTCCTCTTTCTCCGCCATTTCCAATACTTTCAGAATTTTAGGTCTTTTCTCTTCTAACCAACAAGATGCATATTTGCGTTCTTCTAGGTTTATAGGTTCTTTCATATTTACATATGCATTCAGCGCTTGGCAAATCCATTTTTCATTAGACCCATACCTGGACCAATATACCTTGTCAGCTCTTACTTCTTGTTGAGTCCAGTCCAGCATACAAAACTGAATCATCTTAGCTTTATCTTTTGTTCTCATGCGAGGGTCAGTGTGCCAGTTGGTTAGCATAATGCCCAGAGGGCTGTCTGGGGGGATATCAGAAACACCCCTTTTTCCCTTTCTTGCCTTTTGACTCAGCTTACTCCCTTTGAGTCCCATGGCCTTCGCTGTGTGTTTCCACTTAACCGCAAAAATGGCACCCTAAAGAAAACAAAATGGCGGCTGTTCCCGCCTTTTAAAAACAAAATGGTGGACTAAAACAAGATGGTGGCCGTTCCCGCCTTTTATACCCCCCTTCAACAAAATAATACAGTATGTAAAACAAAATGGCTGAAACGAGCTTAAACTGCAATATCAAACATGCCCACTGTAAATATCGCAATTTCTACTAAGTATGGCCACCGTAAACATCACGATTTTCTTACATACACTTTAACAATTATCACTCACTCTCGACACTCCTCACAGTCGCTCTGACTAATACAAGAACCACACCACACCAAAGGATTTCGTTTATTGATAAACTCCTTTTATTTCCTAAAGCACGCACGCTACAATCACGCCTCACACGACAGACACCCCAAAATCCTAGAAAGGACCTATTTGTCCAGTGGTTCTCTGATGGACGGTCTCAGAGGAACCCCGCTCCCCCACCCTCACTCTTGGACTCTCCAGCAGAAGTTCCCCCTTCTGGAACTCCGGCACTCAAAACCACACACTCAGGTGGTCGGCTAACTGGAGCCTGGATACCCAGCCAGTCCAAGCCTCCTTAGGGTTAGGGTCTAGGATCCTTTCCAGTTCCACTCCCAGGGTTTTAGCACTCTTGGACACCCCGAGTCTAAAGTTCCCTTTTCGGGAACTCCAGCACCCAAAACTACTCAAAGGTAGTTGGCTATCCAGGGCGTGGACACCCAGCCAGACCCAGGGTCTAGGATCTTTAATCCACCCTCTGCCCAGAGAGATCCTTGGTCTGAGGTTGTGACTAAAACCCTTCCCTCATTACCACTTTTCTTTGATCCACCCTCCACCCAAGGTGGTCCCCGATCTGGGGTGCTGCAGAGAATTTTTTCCCAGGGGAGGCCTTTCACTCTCTGTCCGCTGGCTTCGCTCCTTCACCGGCCGACCTCCTCGCAGAGGGATGGCACCGTGGTTAGAAGAGCTCTGCACTCGCCTCGGGGATCAGGACACCTGTCCCCGTCTCACTCACACCACACTCGTGTCCCCCCAGCTGCCACCCACAGACTACTCACGGTCTCCTTTTCGTCTGTGGGTCAGTGCATTGACTCATGGGCCACTCCGCCGGAGGGAGCCAGGTACCTGCCCTTGATCCCACTTTTCTCCGGGGTTTAATTTTGTTTGCCTCGTAGTGGTCTCTTCTTGTCTTCCGGGGTTTCAGTCAGACACTCCCAGCGACTCGGAAAGAGTCAGTTGGGCCACCAGAAGAGTCGGCAGGGTGCCTTCCTCCTGAGATCTTCTGGAGCCGCGGGAATGAGTCTTACTCTCCCGGATGAGGTCCCAAAATTGTAATAAAAATATCTTGGAGCCAATTTAAAAGACAGGGAATTTATTAACAAAACCAGTAAATCAGACCATTCGAGACCAAAGATGGCAGTCTGCCGAGCTACAATGCAAAGGAGCAGCGCTGGGTGTTTAGCCAAGGTGGGATGTGGCCAGAGGCCACCCACGAGTCCTGTGCAGCCACTTTAATACCCCCCAATGTCAGTCAAGGACCTCGGATACATTTAGCCAATCGTGGGTCTGAAGTTCTTAGCCCTGCCTTCGTCTCTTCGGGGCAGGTTTATCCTGCGTCCTCCCATTTAGGGAATGCTCAGTTGTGAGATTGGGAGGGACCTCATTCTAATTGGCATCCCGATTGACATTTTACAGAGAACTTTCTGGAAACTCCTCTTAGGCCTTTGTTGGCCATCTTGTCTCTGTTTTTCTATATTAACAATTAAAACATTTATTAGTTATTTATGGTAGTGGAACTTTAACTAATGTAACAAGGATATTTATAAATAATGAGGGGGTTACAGAAAAGGGGACATTACATCAACAATAACTAGAACTCTATAACAGGAACAATTAACATGTTATATTTAACTCCCTCCCCCCTTTTACATTACAACAACACACAAATGGTCCAATTAACTCTCCAGATTAATTAAAAAAACTTTCTAACACTCATATACAAAAGCCAATTCACTAATCCTGTTTATAACATGCTGAACCCGCCAGAGCCGCCTTCGCTCAGCTCTGTTGGGTTGGAACCTCTTCCACTGCTTCACCCTGAGCTTTTCCCTCACCCTGGAGCTGCAGTGAGAGCCCTGCTGGAGCTGGGAATGCGGGATTGAGCTCGGGGCTGGTTCCAGGAGTACCCAGGGAGCTGTGGGAGCTCTGAAAGCAGAGCCTGAGTTACGCAACCGCGGGATCGCAGCTGGGCCTCAGCTCTGGATGCTGGCATTTCCTGCACAGTCAAGCTCCAGCCTGTAGAGGTCTGGGCTCTGTGGTCTGGGAGGTTTTTGGGAGCTGTGGGAATGCTCAGCTGCAGAGGAGATGAAGAGTTCAGTTCCTCTCACTTCCCTTGAAATCCCAGCCCGGAGCCCTCCTTGTGAGTGTGAGCACGCAGGCAGCGCTGCCTGCACTGACAGAGCCCGGGCTCCCCTTCCCAATCCACCGGGATTTTAGAAGTTTATCCCCCTGGAAAACAGGAAACAGAGAGGGTTGGTCCACAGGAGGAGAAGCACCATCTCAAAGCTTCAACTCAAATATCCACCATCTTTTATTTTTCCTTCGTCTCTCTTTGCTCGGTTCTGTCCATCTCCTGACAGTTCAGACTCTCTAATTCCATGTACTCAGTGCTGGGTTTGATTAAAAACTTTCTCGGGGGTTGATATGACCGGACTGAGGATGGAAAAGCACCAAAGGTGCAGCATTTTGGGCTTTCAATGGGAAGCAGTGAATTATTTCTGTTTATAGGGAAAACAGCGCGCAGTTCCCAAATGGGGTTTGGCAAATTCAGATTCCCAGGAATTTATATTCTCCTTCCCTGCCAGCATTTCACACAGACACACCCCGGTAATCCAGGAACCCGGTGACCCCACACATTTTTTTTTTCGCCATCCTTTTGCCCTCTTGTTCCAGAGCAGGAATTTCCTGGCCCAGCCAGCCACGAGCACTCCTGGTTTTCGCACAGATTCCGCCTTTCCAGACCCAGCTTCTCCCCGTTCCTTTCCCCTTCCCGTTTTCCTCCCCTCAGCCATTCCCAGCAGCACAGCAGCGAGTGCACCGCTGCATTAACAATTAATAACAGAGCAGCAACGAGGAGGAAAATGGACAATAAATCAGCTTTAATTGGACAGGAATGATGCCAGGTATCCTCCTGCCCCTTTTCCATCCGGGCTCAGCCAAGCCCCCACCCTTTGAGCTCCAGGATGCTCCTCTTGGAGCTTGAGCCAAGGATTTTGGTGTCATCTGCGCACGGGATCAAGGCTAAACCAGCACAGGATGCACCTGACAGAGCTCAGGAGCACAGAGAAGGCTTTTATTGCCATGGAAATACAAAGAAGCATCTGGAAACCTTGAAACCAGCCCAGGCTGGGCTCTGGTTCCTGCAGCAGGAAGTGTCCCCAGTTGGGAAGAGGCAGATGGTCCAAAACCCTGACAGCAGCAGCTCCGCGGGCTCCAGCCCAGAGCTTTGGGCTGAAATCGAAACCCTGAGAGGTGCCCGAAGCTTCCTGAGAGGGGCAGAGCCTGGCACCAGTGGGGATTTTAAACCTGGGACTGGAGCCCTCCCCTCCAGTGCCACGGTCAGACCCAACCTGGGGGTGCAGCCTTGGCCCAGGCATGGCTGGAGCCCAAACGTGCCAGAGAAATTCATCCCACAGTCAGAAAAGCTCAAACCCTACCTCGGTTCATTGCTGGGGGTTTTTATGGAATCCTGGAATGGGTTGGGTTGGAAGGGACCTTGAAGATCACCCAGTGCCACCCCCAGGGACACCTCCCACTGTCCCGGGCTGCTCCCAGCCCCAGTGTCCAGCCTGGCCTTGGGCACTGCCAGGGATCCAGGGGCAGCCACAGCTGCTCTGGGAATTCCATCCCAGCCCCTGCCCACCCTCCCAGGGAACAATTCCTGCCCAAAATCCCAGCCAGCCCTGCCCTCTGGCAGTGGGAAGCCATTCCCTGTGTCCTGTCCCTCCAGGCCTTGTCCCCAGTCCCTCTCCAGCTCTCCTGGAGCCCCTTCAGGCCACAATTATTTTGCCTCAAATCTTCTCCAGGTGAGCAACCCAAATTCTCTCAGCCTTTCCCAAACCCTTCTTTAAGAGTGGATATCACAACCAGAGCCTCCACTGCCAAAATCCGAGCTCCCAACCACCTGGGCTGCAGGAAAATCCCGCCTTGGAAGTGACTCATTGGGGTACGGGCACAGGATGAGGATTTTCTTGGGACACAGATCTGTGTTCCCACCACAAAAACCCATAAAATCTCATCCCTTTTATGTGTGTGGGATTTCTCCTCTGAGAAATGTCCCACGTTCTGTCCCTTCAGATCTGTCCCTTCTTTCTTCCCTCACTTCCAAGATCCCATCTGGGAGGTGGAAGCAATTAGGAGTAATTAGCGCGGTCACCGAGCCCCTCATTAGCGCTTCTTTGGGACGGGATGGGATGGGATGGGAAACAGCCTGAGCAGCTTCTGGAAAATAACTTCACCCGTTTCCTGCCTGAATCATCCGCCCAGATTCCAAATGCCAGGCTGTTGGCATCGAAGGAACAGGGAAATGATACCCCGGGTGTGTTGGAAAGGAGGAATTTCATGGGACAACAGGAAGACTTCCAAGTGGGATGTTTGGGTCAGTTCCTATTTTATACCCCAAAAATGACATTTTCCCTCAAGTAAACTGATGGAGGGCAAGAAATGCAACTCCCCCAGTGAAATCTCTGCATGAGGAGGAAAACAGGAAGCATTTCTTGGAAATCCCTCATTTCCCTCATTCCCATAATTGCCCAGTGTGGAATTCCTGGGTTTTTCTCTCTAGTCAGGCATTTTCCCTGGGTTAGAAATTCATTATAAAAGTACCAGATCATGAAGTTTACAAGTGGGGTGAGGGTTGGATTGCTGTGGAATCACCCCAGGTTTGCTCTCCGGTGTTGCTGTCTTCAACTCTGATCCTGCAGGATCTGGTGAACAGCAGGAGCAGCCGGAAAAAATTTTTAAAAATTTAAAAAAGGGAGTTATCCTGGTATTTTGTGGCTCAGTTCCAACATAAATCCTGCTCAGCAGAGCTGGAATGCTGTGGGACAGAGCGAAAATCCCCTGGTTTTCACATCCAAACACCCCAAACCACTAAAGTTTCCCACCCTCAGCTTGAAACCTCTGAGGTTTTGCAGCCAGGAATGGCAGAATTGACAAATGGGAATTCCAAGCAGGAGCTGCCGTGGGAAGACAGGCCAGGAAAGGGAAAAATGAAGTATTTCCAACTGGAGGAACGTGCAGAGGCTTTGCTGCTGAAGACGGGGGGGATATTTGCTGTTTTCCTGACCAAAAACGCCACCCAGCACTCGCTCCTTTAAAACTGTTCAGTGGCGTTGAGGCAGGGGCAAAACAAAGGCAAAAATTCCCAAATTTTTTTTCCAGACCAGCTTTTTCCCAATGGGTTTTTCACTGAATGGGTCTTCCCACAGTCAGAGGCATCATTAAAATGAGTTTTTGCTGTTCCCTCCTCAGTTTTTCATCATGGAATGGGTCGGGCTGGGAGGACCCCAGAGGGTCACTGGTGCCACATCCCGGCTCCAGGAAGAGGACAGGGCACAGGATTGTGTCCACGTGGCTCTGGAATATCCCATGAGGGGACTCCAGCCCCTCTGTGGGATCTGTTCCAGCTCCGACACTGCCCAGGGAAGAAGTTTTTCCTCATTTCCAGGGGGAATTGCTGGGATCGTTCCCTGCCCTTTCCTCTGGTGCCATTGCTGGGCCCTGGAGCAGAGCCTGGGCCCTGCCCACAGGGACACACAAGGTCCCCTAAACGTCCCCTCAATGTCCCCTCAACATCCCTTCAACATCCCTTCAATGTCCCTTCAACGTCCCCTCAATGTCCCCTCAACATCCCTTCAATGTCCCTTCAACATCCCTTCAACGTTCCCTCAATGTCCCCTCAATGTCCCCTCAACATCCCTTGAACATCCCTGCAATGGCCTCAATGTCCCCTCATCGTCCCCTCAACGTCCCCTCAACATCCCTTCAATGTCCCCTCGGTGTCCCCTCAATGTCCCCTCTCCCAGCCCCTCATCTGCTGGCAATTCTGTCCAATCAGCTCTTCTTAAACAAATCCAACGCCGCGTCCTAACAGAATTCCCGTTTGGAATTTCAGGCGGAGCAGCAGAATTTTGGTGAAATTATAACAGGCAGAGCTTTACAATTCCGGCCACGGGGATGTCACCAGCTCTGTCCCTGATCGACTGAAACGTGAGCACACCTTTGATGCATTATTATGGGCTGCATCCGGAGGAAAAGCCACATCAGGGATCCCCAAAGCGCCGTTAACCAACAAAACGACCCCGAAATCCAAATCCAGCCTGATGCAGCATCTGTAAAAATAAAGAAACTTTTAATTAAGGACAGGCAGGGGAGGGGACGCTGATCCTGCAGCAGCAATGAGCCAAGAAGTCCTTAATTTTCCTGGATTTCCACGCCGTCACTTCCGTGGGACATCAGCACATCCTGGAGTGTCCCCAGCAGATAAAGGGATGTGAGCTCAGCCTTAATTCCTCCTGGTGATATGGCCTTGGAATGATGTTCCTGGGAGAAAAGAAGGATGCTGGGCTTGGAAAGCAGCAGGATCCTTTTGATGTCCTCCAAAGGCACCCCACAGCAGGGAGGGTCCATCAGGTTTGACATATTAGGGCCGTTATGGGGCTGGAGCGGCTCGGGTTTGGCCTTAATGAGACCTTTCAAATGAAAAACAAACGCTCAGATTCCCATTTTCTGTCACAGAGCGTGGAAGGAGCCCCGTGAATCATCATTTTCGGGCTGCAGAAGAGGATTTCATCCTTCCCCAGCCGGGGTTTTAGGGCTCTCCAGCGTCAGGAAACACTGCTATTTTTATTTACACTCTAAAATAATAGCGGGGCTTTGGGGAACGGGGCCATTTTTCAACAACTCTTTGCAAATCTGAGGCTCCCACAGATCACTTTTGTGTAGATCCTGTGGGGGGGAGGCACAAAAAGAGCCCTATTTCCTCCACATTCAAATGATTTTGTCCCCGAAGATTTGGGATCTGCATCCTCAGCAGCCTCCCCTTGCTCTGGGCACGTGTTTTGGGGCCAGGAGGTTTTTAAGGTCATGGAATATTGTTGGGATTTTGGTTTTGAATCCCTGTATTTGATGTGGGCTGGTGGGAAGTGGTGAATGGCACAGATGGTTCTGCAATTTTCAGATATGCAGATCTTTGATCCTGGATGTCCTGGGAGCCTCGGGGTTGGGATTTAGGATCCCTGTGAGCTCTGGGCTCATGGGGTTGGTGCTGGGAAAAAAACGATGGAAAGTTGGTTTCCCTGGATTTCCCGCTGTGGGGCTGTTGGGGAAGATCCATCCTGACAATTCCTGCTGTTGTGGAATTTTGCAAGCTCAGGGAATGTTTTCTGCCAGGCCTGGTTCACACCTGGACATCCTGGGAGCCTCGGGGTTGTTGGGATTTGGGGTGGCCTGGAAGGTCCCAAGGCAAAGCTTTTGCTGCTTCCCCATCCATGGAAGCGTTCGGAGGAAAGGCTGCGTGGGCATTCCACAAGCCCCTTTCCCAGGAAAACAAAGCTTTCCCTGTTTTCTGTCCCCTCAACCACTCCCAGAGCCATTTTCCCTGGGCTGGGAAAGTCGGGAAGCACTTCCAAGGGTTCTGTGCTAGGACACGTCCCATGGAGCGCGAGGTGAAGCGGAGCTTTGGGCTCACAGGGTCAGTGCTGGAAAATTGGATTCCCTGGATTTCCCACAGTGGGGCTGTTGGAGAAGGTACATCCTGACAATTCTTATTGCTGTGGAACTTTGGGAGCCAGGAAATAGAAGCAACAGCAAAGAAAATGTGGGATATTGTCCTGACCAGGCCCCTTTTCCCCTGGTGATATTTCAAACCCTTCCTGCTGTGATGACTTTTAATCTCTGGATCTGTTGTGTCTGGATACCCCGGAGCTGAAATGTTCCTTAGCTCCTCTCCTAGGAGGGAATTCTGGATTTGCTGTGAATTTATCGACTTTTCTCTCTGGCTGGGAAGGCTCTGCTTCTCTTTTTGCAGCCACAGCTTGGCCTGGAGCGGTGCTGCTGCGGAGATTCCCCCAAATTCCCCATCCCAGAGAAGGATCTGGATTTATCCAGCACCCCCTGGAATTCCTGAGGGAAGGCACAGCAGCAGCAGCAGCTCCAGGAGTTCATAAAAACTCATTTTTGGCAGATCAGCTGAAAAATGGAAATCCTGGGGCCTGCCCTCACTCTTCGTGGAGCTCACTCCGCGTTTTTCTCATCCCAAATGAAACACACAATTCTCACTGTTAGCCCGGCTCAGGTGTTTTCCTCTCAATCCATTTTGAGGCAGAGCAGACAAGCAGAAATCAATGATTTCCCTCAGGGAGTTTGAAAGGACCAATTCCATGAATTTTCAGGGCCTTGCGCCAAGCTGGAGCGGCCACCGCAGGGACACCAGGTCTACCCAGGGAACTGCAAATGGAATTAACGCTGCTCCTGCACCAGCCGGGCTTTGGGAAGGGCTGTTCCCCACAAAAACGCTTCCCTGTGGCTCAAGCGTGGGCAGAACTCGCTGGCAGCCCCAGGCTGGCGGGGTGAAATCAGGATTTTTGCTGTGGGCAGGATGAGTTTTCTGCAGCTGGTTGTGAAATTCTCAGGCCAAGCCTGAGCAGCTCCGGCCTGGAGCAGAGAGTGACGAGGGCTAAACGCAAATTCCAGCAGCTGGCTCGGCCTCGCTTCTCCCCTGCCAGCTTGGGGCAATTAAATCTGATCATAAAAAGCCTTTTCCTGAGCTGGAGCAGCGCTCAGCTCCAGGGAGAAGAGGGAATGTGCACAAAGAGGGATTAAAAACACCGGTTTGGGGTGAGCCTGCCCTGGCTGGGGAAGCGAAGAGCTGCCAAGTGTGGCAGGAGTGGGCAGGAGGTGACAACGCACCAGATGCCCGAGGTGCCACAAGGAGCTGGGGCTCGGTTCTCACCACGCTGCTCCTCCCGGAGTTAAACATATCCCTTACCTCAGATGCCCTTTGCAGGAGGCTGAATCATTTGCATTTTGATGCTCTGGCGTTTTCTAAACCACCGAGACATCAGAATTTTTATCGCCTTCAACAACTGCGTTGCCAAGGGCAACGCTCGGGAATCTGTTCCTGAGCATCCAGCCCTGCCTGCAGCAGAGGGCGGTGTTTGAGTGGGAAAAAAATGCATATTTATAGGAAATTATGGAAAAATCTCTCTGGAATCCTGGGCAAAATTCGGGGTCTGAGTCTCTCGTGGCCATGGGAATGGTACCAAGCCACCCCAATCCGTTTGCAAATTCCTTCGTGTGCTGCTCGTGTGTTCGAACTTTGACTGGATAACCCTTGTCCCAAAGGATTTGGGGTTTAAAAATCTTCCTCCTCACGCATCGCTGCCGTCCTCCTGGATCCCAGCCTTCCCTGGCTCCGGTTCCTGGGATCTGCTCTGCTCTGGGAGGAAAACTCCACGAGGAAACACCGCTAAATATTTGCTGTGGTTGTTTCCATGAGAAATGTGAAATGCTGAAGCTCCTGACTTCCATTTCCCGGGATGAGCTTTCCCAACGCGGCTCATCCGTGCTCCGGTGGTTTCCTGTCAGCACAGACACAAAAGTGATTTAATTTTTGGTGTCCTTTTGAACTTCTGAAAGTGAGAACGAGATTATTGTGCTGTGCTGGGGAATCCCTGAGCCCTGCTCTGGCTCTGGCCAACCCTTGGGGAAACCTGGACATTTTTATGTCTTTTATTCCCATCATTTCTATAAGGATGGGGCAGATTCCTCCTGATGTTTAAGGAATTTTTTAATGGAGGAAAGCGGGGTGGTGCCCAGGAGGGTTGCTGGAGGCTCTGGTGGATATTTCTCCACTGTCTCTCCCATCTCCCTGGGAAGGGAGGCAGAAACCAGACTTAAATTCGATGTTTCTGCGTTGAACAGGAAACTCCCTGACAAGTCAGACGAGAAAATAACACGTTGCAAGAAATGGTGCAGCCACCGGTGGGCTGCTGCTGTCCCTATTTAACTTCTTAGCACTTTTTTCTTGGGTGTTTTTGTCTTTTTGGCTGGGCTTTGTAAGGGGGAAAAAAAAAATCTTGCCTTTTCCAGAGGAAAAGCAGCAGGAGAGAGCTGCCCGAGGCTCGGTGTGAACCTCCCCTGGTCCCACAGGCACCTCAGGCTGTGTTTTGGGGACAATTAATTACCTGAAATCTCTTAATGAGAGGAAAGGTTCAGCCTGAGGTGCTGCTCTCAGGCCGTGTGGGGGGGACTGGTGTGGGGGAGCTCACCTGGGTTTTGGGGCATCATTTCATCACCAGCCCCTGTCCCTGCCCCTGTCCCTGCCCTGTCCCTGTCCCTGCCCCAGC
>VZRO01006436.1:1908-31069 GCA_013397915.1 Daphoenositta chrysoptera
GGGGGGCGGTAAAAAAGTGCTTTTAAGGGCTTATTTTGCTTGTCATTTCCCTGCTCTGACCTTGCTAGGAATAGATTCACTTTATATCTCTAAGTTGAGCGTGTTTTGCCCTTGATGGCAATTGATGAGTGTTTTCGACAAGTCCTTATCTCAACTCATGAACCCTTTGTTATATTTTCTATCCTCTGTCCAGTTGCAGGGGAGGGTGAGTGAGTGGTTTTTGTGGGTGCCTGGCATCCGGCCAGTGTCAAACCACCACACACATGGAAATGAACAATTGTTATCTCTAAAACCCTTTCTTCTTACAGCACCCTGTAACTTGAATTTAGAATCTAAAATAGTCTCTACTGATTCAACTTTAAGCATTCATTCTGGAGATTTTGTGGGGAGTTGTAGTTTTTTATCAAGTTTTTTTAATCAGTTTCCATATTATGCCTCATTTGAATGCTTTCATAACTTTCCCTTAGATAATTATTAGATATTGTGAGTAGTCAGACATTTAAGATTTCCTCTTCTAAGTTTGTTTACAAAAAACTGTCAAGCTGTAACAACAGCTGAAATTATATTGGAATTTAATCTGTGTTTAAAACCAAAAGATGATTCTAAGAAGCAAAAAGCACAATATTGTTTCTAGTGTTTAGCCCAATGTTATTTTGGAATCACTAAGTTCACTTAAAACTGCACAGTCTTTCTTGTTAGGGTCTTGTTTTCGAAGGAAACAGGGTAAATACTAGTTTCCATTTTTTGCAGGTTTTGACAAGTGTGGAAAGTATTTGCAATGACATAATGTGACTGTTTATCTGCACTTTGAAGAGTACAAATATTTACACTGTTTTCTAAGCATAATTTTTATTAGCAAGGCTAATGCTCCTGCTAACTGAATAAGACATAATGCAAATATAACATTACAGAAATTTATCAAAATTTGCAATATCTGTCCTGAAACTGTTCTCTTAAAGGATAAATCTATGTTTTCATTTATATTTCCATTTAGTCCAGCAAAATCTTCTTTTTTTTTTGTTGCAGCTTTGGGGCATTATTGCCATGAAAATATTAGGGAGTGAGTACAACAAACTATTTTTCTGACTATCTGGCATTCTTAAAGAAAACAATAAATTTAATTTTCTGTAGAAACTGGAGCAAAAAGTAATTTCAATTTAAAAATCTTTTTCTTGTTTCTAAGTAAACTAGTTTATTCTCATTTACTTATTGATATTTCTTTGCTGTAACTTCTAGATTTTAGTTAGCAGCTTGTCAAAACACATGTGAGAAATTACTGCTGCTGGAAGTAATGGAATACCTAGTTGTAAAAATGAAAATTAAAGAGGTGAAACAGAAGTAATAAAAATTGAAATGAGGAATAATGGTGTGCAAATAATAACGAAAACTTACAAACATATAAACAGAGAGAATTAATAAGTCTATTCTTATATGTTACAGTAACTCTATGAAAAACCCAACCAAACAAAAAAAAAAAACAAACAAACAATAAACTAAACCCAACAAAACCAATAAAAAGGTCCTAAATCTGAGGTTGTAAATTACTTGACTAATTTAGAAAACCACTACTTGTGGAGCGGGGGAGAGTACTTCTATATCTTGGACTTCCAAGTCTGCAAACTGTAAGCATACCAGTAATGCCATTGCTTTAAATATTTGACTGCAAATTAGACACTGTCCTGGTAACAGCTGATCCATAGTCACTGCTAAGAAATCTTCAAACTAAGCATCCTTCATCAGCTGAATAGCAAGTGAGAAAAACCTGTATATAACAAACTGTCATTATTAAAAATATTTTAATAACAAGTAGCTAATTTTAAATATTTATTAAAATATGCATATGAAAAATATATCCATATATTTATATATATTTATAAATAAGATATAGAAAATAATATATATGATATATGCTTTTTTACTATTTCCATGTTGCTTCTAATCCTTGAGGAATCAGAAAATCAGAAAGCAAAAATTATTTGTGGCAAAAAATTTACTAGGAATTTCTTCAACAATGTCTGGAAAAACATCAGTAATAACTTTTAAAAGAAGACTAATCTACATCTGAAGTAAAAGATACCTTGAAGATTAAAGGCCATTTTTTTTTCTGAAAATATATGCTCCAGAAAGTTTTAATGTTGCCATATTTAAGAAAATAGAAATCTGGCATGGGAAAATAGCAATACTCATGTTGAGGGAGCACACAATTTAACCACGTGGGTGGTGACTGCAGCTGACCACAGCTTGCAGCATAAGTGGAGCCATCTTTTGATGATGTGTATCAGGCTCTAACAAACACCACTGAGTTATGGTTAAGCATGCAGAACTGATTCCTGATATTCTCCATGGTGCAGTTACATATGTCTTGCTGTATCTTGAACAAATACCATTCAAGACCATCAGCACAAAAGCATAACTACATGTTTTAGATCTTTTGCATGGATGTTAGAAACAAAGAAAATCAATTAGGTGGCAGAAAGGGTCTGTTGACTGTATGGCAGATCTCAAGGAAAACACATCTGTAAAAACCAAGTTTTTTGCCTTTTTGACCTTACTGACATTCTGTCCCAAGGCATCTCTCAGTACATGAGCTGGATTTGTCCATGAGACACTATATGACTTGTTACAGTATGCCAAGTCAATGAAAAGAAACCTTTTTCTTCCCATTTAAGGATGTCCTTCTAGAGCATGAATAACTTTTCTTCTCAGGAAATTTGACCTTTCACTTTTACAGTGAAGGTCCACCTTTTTTCAGCTGGAAAATAATTTATACCACTTGCAATCAAGAATTATTTCACTGCACTCTCAGTTTATTTGTCTGTCTATGTAGTGGAAAATGGATGCTTAAGAAATCATTGAAAAGTGCACTTTACCTATAAACCTTAGCATTTTTCCCAAATAATTTGTTTTGTTCTCATCTTACATTCTGCTTCATCATCAGCATTTATCAAATAAACTGTTTAATTCATTATTTGGTGAGAAGTGGATGAAGTAAAGAAGCATTAGGTATTCATATCTTTTAATTCTTTTCCTGTATTTGGTAATACCTTTTTTCTTATGTAGAAACTTTTGCATATGGCTATAAGCTTTATTCTCCAGAACAAAATACCTTCTATAAATGTTATATCAGCTAGCTTTTGATCACTTACTGTGAAGTGACTCTTGCTTAAGAGACCCATTTGAGATTTCCCTTGTTCTTGTAAAATATTGATTTAATAATTTTTCTATTATGTAATAATTTATGTTATGTAAAAGGAAGTGTGCTAGATTAATCATGTTAAAATGAAAATATTTTGTTTCTGGTATCAGTATTTTGAAACTTCACTGCTGCCAAAATGTATTCTGTGAACGAGAAGACCTGATTTTTCAGATCACTAGGTAAAGAAAAGGTTGGTTATATTTTCTTCCTTAACTGCCAGACCTGACTGGGAAGAAGATGCAGAGTTTTTTTGCACTGATAGAGGAGAAATAAAATATATTAAGAGTATTTTTTAAAAACCCTACATAAATGAGAGCAACATCTATGGTACCAATAATAGAAGAAGGAATGGTGTAATTTTAGTGCAATAAAATCATTGATCTGTATTAACTAAACTAGATTCTTGGGATTTCAAAGGATTGCCACAAATAAATTGACTGTTTCAAACTTTTTTCCATTGTCACATAAAATCTCAACTACTAAAACCCTGCACCATATATCCCTTTTTTATTATTATTTTGATTATTAAGAAAATCAAATGGTTAGTGAATATTTGACCTGGTTTTGGCAAGAATGGGGTTAAATTTTTACAATAGCCTGGAGTGGCCAGACCCTGATATTATTCAATACCACTTCATGCCAATAATGGGGGCAGGGGAAAGGAGAAGGGTGTTCTGTCTGGTCAGGAGAAAATGTGGTAGAGAAGAGCAGATCAGTGTTTGTTTACTGTTGTAGGCCTTCCATGTAAAAAATTTCTTTGTCTTAAACCTTTTGTATTAATTTGTTGCTGTCATTGTTTTTTTCTTCCCTCATTGCTGATTCCAGTAAAGTGTTCTTATCTCAGCCTGTGATCTTTGCCTTCTATGCTTCCACTTGGAGGAGGAGGGGGAGTGAGCAGCATCGTGCTTTTAGCAGGAGTGCTAAATTGGAGAATACCACTCCAGAACCAGGGTAATAGTTCAGATTTTGGCAACAGATCAAAAATGTGATCAGTTTGGGCAATTTTAATGCCTGGGAAGGATATGGAAATAACATTGCTTGTGATACGAATATTGATAAGCCCATAGGGAATGGGGTGAAATATTCATAGTCAATTTTTTGGATTTGTGTCTGACCTTCTGTACAGATGATTACAGAACTGGAGTCACTCATGATGATGGAACAGATAATAAAGGCTAAATATAATACAAAAGCATCCTTTTCTTAAGACTGACTGTTATTAACAGGAATATAAGTTAGGTGAACTTTCTTTGGCAGCATAGTCAACTTGGGAAATAAAGGTAGAAATTTATCCTTTTTGAACCACTGTTTCTTCAATTGCATGTAAAATATCTATTAAATAATATTTATGATACCCTAAAGACACAATGAAATATGGTTTAATGACTATAAATTTAGAATTTAGCCATCCCTTTGAAAAGGGTACAGTACTAATATGGGCACTGTAAATTTTATTGCAAGGAATACCCCTATGCCTGCATAGAGATGGAAGCATAGCTTACTAGTCTTTCTTGCACTTCGCCTTTTGCAATATTTCAGAAACCTATCTTAAATTCTTATGTCACTTAGATATCAATTTGATTTATTCCTTTATTTTCTTTTAAATCTTGGTTCTCGATTTTTTGGTTTGGGAAATTTTGGGTTTTTTGATTTGGTTTTTTTGGTTTTTTGGGTTTTGTTTTTTTTTTTTTTTTTTTTTTTTGTTGGTTGGTTCGTTGGGGTTTCTTTTTTTTCCTGTATCTGAAACAACTTTCCTTTTACTTATAGTTACAACTGTACTCTGCTGTGCATTAAGTACCTGCGGTTAGCACCAGTCAGTGATTTGCTATAATAATAAGCACAGAATAAACACTTAGTACAAGAGATGTGAATATAGAGTCAAATGTGACATCTGGAAATCTACATTCTTGTGATTGATTACTTTGTAATGTGCCTTGGTAACAACTAAAATGGAAACATTTTCTCTAAAGAGAGACAAAGCAAAAAGAGCTTTTCTAAAACTTTAATTTTTATGTAGCTGAAACAACTTTTTATACACTGTGTATATGTGGAAATAAAAATGTGTTATATGACTTGTTAGTCAAAATCAAGCCATTACATTTAATGTGTAAATTAGTCAAAAACTAAATATTCTCATATTTCAGTTCACCCTTGTAAAAATCCTCCATCTAGTACTTTACGAATAAGTCAAATACCATATACTTATTTCCATACTTATTCTGTAACACTTAAATATGAGTTAGATTCTTTATGCTATAATCTTATGTAAATCTGTGCCCATAAAATCATGTCTATACTTGGCCATGCACTGTTGGATCCTCAAAAGCTTGTTTACTGTGATGGTGGCTGGGTATCCACTGGAAATATGCTATTGGTAAAAACTGCAGTATTTTAAACTTTTCTGTTTTGTTTGTGCAGGCCAAGTAATTTTCTGTTATTTTCTGTTACTTTATTGCCACTGGAATAAAAGGCATGTGAAAGAAATTATTCTGGCTGAATATTTTAATTCATCTCTATGTATTCACATCTCAGAGTTTTCAGCAACTTTTTTCAGAAACTGTTTTTGTGTTTACATTTCTTTCCGCTATTCTCTCCACTGTTATCATTATAACATGATTATTTCATACCAGATTCAAGTATACCTTAATCATTGCATAAAGGGTTACATAACATTTTTGTAATTTGTCTCTGGTTGAAAATCAACTTTTTTTAAAAATGCACTTAGTGTTCAACTTTGGATTAAAAATTAAAGGGCCACAGTACTATGCATTAAAAGGTTTTGGTAATCATTCTGTTGCAGTTTCTGAAACAAAGGTATTGAAAAATCGTTTTTCTGATCTATCTTGCAACCTCTTCCTTTTAGCTACTCAGGCAAAGTACATATACTAACTGTAATAAAAAAGAAATACTAGTATAATTATCTTAATAAGATAAAAATATTCCAAACGTTCATAAATGCAGGTACTGACAGACAACATTTTTGTGAATAAAAAAATAATAAGCTGGTTCTGTTGCAATGCAACAGAATCTGCAATATCTATTGCATTAACAAATTTATAATGAAAATGCAAACAATAACTACTAGAGAAGGAGGAAAAGTCAATAACAGTCAGTTACCATTAATTAAAATCCTTCAACATGAATGCCTAATCTGATACATAATACTGCTTTCAAAGATATCAGCAACTCCATTTAAATTGTAGGTGTTCATTGAAATGGAAGGTCAAGTTTACTTGATACAGATTGATTTAAATATTTAATTCAAAAATACAGCTTCTAAAATTTTGGTCTAAATAGAATGTCACTTTGTTATAAAAAGGCTAAGTAGAACAAGAGGAAAATAGAGTAAGAAGTATGTGTGTGAACCTGGTATATAATTAAACAGGTTTTTGGCCTAAAACCTGTTTCTTCAACTGTCAACAATCTGCTACCAGTCTTTTATGAATAAAGCTAGGAATTTTTAAAAGAGGGCTTAAAAATTTCAGGAGACATTCAAGACACAAAATCTCTGATAAAAATTCCATGTTCTTACAGACCATGCTATGAATGTGACATTTTCTTTTATTTTCTATTACCTGTGTGAAAAGGGTAGGTTTCAGTATGCCACATGGCTGCAGGAAGTATCTGGATATTAAGTACATGGTATTTACAGAGTTTCTTCTGTGTGAATCTGTCTTGATGAAAAAACATTCTACAGGCAATGAAAAATTAACTTTTCCCATTAGGTGGGGAAGGAGTCAAGGTTACTAATTAAAATAAAGACCCAGTCATGTTACCAAAAGTGGCAGATGACAGATTCTGTTAAGAATCTAATTCTTCACCCAGAGGAGATGCTCTACTGGGCATCAGTAAGGAACAAGGAAACAACAGCACTTTAGGGAATATCATGGAAATGCCTGTTGATCTTCCCAAAGGAATTAGAGAGCAAGCCTCCCAAAAGTGAAGAGGCCAACAGCCCAGCTGAAGTGCCACTACACCAGTGCACACAAATGGGTAACGAACAGGAGGAGTTGGGAACCATGGTGGACTTAGAAATCTCTGACTTATTTGCTATCACAGGAACATGGTGGAACGAGTTACATGATGGGAGCAATGCAATTTAGGGCCACGGGAGTTTTAGAAGAGATAGGCTGGGAAGGAGGGCTGGAGGTGTTGCTCTCTATGTTAAGGAAAGGATAGATTGTGAAGAGCTGCCTCTGAATAACAGCCACGAATGGGTTGAGAGACTGGGTAAAAATCAAGCACAGTACCTATAAAGGACAACTTCGTTCCTTAGTTACAAGCTGTCTTGCAACTAAATAGATGGTAAATGATGGCAGGGGTAAAAGAGCAGCATGTTAGTGTCACTCTGTGGTGCCCAAGATGAACTCAGAATTAATTTCTCTTCCCTTGAAAATGGTTTTGTAATGAAGAAACTATATGGAAATAACGTGAGACAAGTAGATGTGCACCATATTACCTTGTTTCTGAGAAAAAAGTATAAACACTAATATCAATTTATAATATTTTTAGGAATTTTTTGGTTATCCTGGGTTTTGCTTCAGTTTGGTTTCTAATGAGTTAGTCATGTAGGACATTTATTTTTAAAAGAAGTCAAAAGACAAAATTTTATTTTTTAGAAACAGAGAAGTTTTTCCATAACTTATGGCTAAATATTTATATAAATGGTTCTGAATTTTCTGACGCTTAACGAGTTTCCAGTCAAAAATGTTAACAATATTGTTATTCTTAGTTCAGGAAAGCTGGAAAAGTAGGGATTGAGGGTTGATTATTATTTTTTAATGCTTGAATGATGACATTCTTAATACAAAAAAAACAAAATAGAAGAAAATCGAAAAAGATAAAGTGCATAGTTCTAGGAAAACATAACTTTCCAAACAAAGTTTAGTCTCATGTTTATAAAATAATTTACCTAAAACATTAACTTGAACTAAATTGTTAAAAGAAAAAGCAGATGTGTGTTTTAAAAAGTGTTTTCTGCATAGATTAAGAGAGAAAAATTTCTACACACGAATACAGAGTTTAATTGCTTCTCTGAATAACTTGTAATAAATTCTGCAATATAAACTGTGAATAGTGTAGTAATTCCAAATCTTTTTTTCATTCTATTGTTACTAGACAATGGCATTTGACAATCTTCAAAATATGACTTCATTTTGAAAAGAATGTAAACTTCTGATGCAACACACTTCTGGAGGCTGGTCACGTTATAAGTGATAGAAACTGTAACACAATGGGAAAGCTGCCCAGCAGCTGTCTAAGACTACAATGATGATTTATTCAAGAAGTGATAAAAATTAACAGTTTGCAACCTGTTGTTCTTCTTCACTTGTACGTTATTCAATTTCCTGTTTATTTGAACAAACTTGATTTAATTTGAGAGGCTTTAATTTATCTCAGAATTGAGAAACAGAATTAAGAGGCAGCAAAGTTAAAAAACATGATGTTTTTAACCAAGTGTTAAAAAGAAGGTAATTTATGGTCTCTGACAAGTAAATGACTTGACTCTCTTTTAATTCTCACCATTTGCTTGTGTTACTAATTTTGAAGTAAGTTTCTCTTACTGTGAACAACAGTATACTACAACATGGTGGGTATCACATTTTTTGTCATTCAGAAAATAGTTAAAAGAAAAAACAAAAGCATAAAATAGAAAGAAGAATTAAATATGAGACATAAAATCATCTAGCACCCTCAATCTATCCACATTCTGATAAAGAGAATAGATTAAATTTGGTTGAAGATTGGCTGTGAAGACCACCTCATTTAATAGATGTCTAAATTATAATTTTCTTTTTTAAGGGAAAACAGAGAACAACAATGTAGTTATAACCATAATGTATGGCAAAAGTTTGCCAGAACTGAATTGTATTAGTATACAAAGAGAAAGGATAAGTAGAGTGAGAAATCAAGTTTGTAAAAAAAAACCTAAAAACCCCAAAACATTCTGTAAGCCATCTAGGTTGTATTGACCTTGCCTGAACAGAAGAGAGTGCTTTAAATGATTGTCTGTGACTGTCCAGCTCTCTAATTCTTATTTATGAGCAACTGTCCTGGTTTCATCTGGGATAGAGCTGGTTTTCATTTTAGTAGCTGGTACAGTGCTATGTTTTGGATTTAGTACGAGAATAACGTTTATAACACAGTGATTCAGTTGTTCCTAAGCAGTGTTTACCCTAAATCAAGGATGTTTCAGTGTCTCATGCTCTGCTGGTCTGGAGATGCACAAGAAGCTGGGAGGTAGCATATTTGGGACAGTTGAACCAAATAAGCCAAAGAAATGTTCCACACCATGGATTTGTGCCCAGTATATAAACTGGGGGTGGTCGGCTGGGAGGAGACAATCACTGCTTGGGGATGGGATGGGCATCTGTCAGTGGGTGGTGAGCAATTGCTGCCCGTTTCAATTAGTTTCTCTTGGGTTTTGTCCCCTGCTCTGTCTTTTGCAATATTTTTAATATTTACTATTCTTAGATGTCGTATTCTTGTATTTTATTTTCTTTGAATTACTAAACTGTTCTCATCGCAACCCACGAGTTTTGCTTTCTTTTCCAATTCTTCGCCTCATCCCACTTGGGGTGTGGAGGGCAGTGAATGGGCAGTTGCATGGTACTGAGTTGCTGACTAGGATTAAACCACAACTGGGACATAAAATTGAGAAATACTAAAACTGTAATGGCACTAGAAAATATCAGTATTACCATTGATGTATTTGGTAGACTGACAACATTATTATAGTTGGTTGAGACATGAGCTTAAAGAACGTATTAAAAGAGATTTAATAACCAATGATATTTTTTATTTTAAAACAAACTTTTCAATTAGTTCAAATAACTACGAAGTTTTTCAATAGAAAGAGACAGAATACATATATATATATTCTTAAAGGTTACCAGCTATTTTAAAGATAAACTGAAAGACTATTATTACTCCTTCATTACAAAGACAGATGAAGGTTATAAAACTGAAAGCTAAAGTAATTTTCCTCTCTATATCAGCATTATTTTGAAAATCTATCTGAATTCAGAAATACGCAGAGTCTTTACCTAAATGACATCACTGATACATTTTGGAAATAATAATGAGGTTATGATGAAAAATTATGAGGGGAAAAACCCCAGAAATTTATTGTCTGGCCATTGAATGCTCTCTTTATATTTTGTCAAGAACAAACTTACGTGTAGATCATCGTAAAAAGGGAACGGTTTCCTTTCTTTGGACCTGCAATGCAGTGCTTTGGCACAGTAGTCTCTTTGGTGTCAGAAATGTGTCTTTGAAAATCCTGCCTCCACAGCATGTGCTTTTCCAGGCAGTTTATCATTTCCCACAGTTAATCAATCTTGTAGAAACGATGTAGCAGCGAACACTCCACAGGAACTTTATAGGTATGATTCTCACATGTTGAACTTGTTTGCCATTGTTCCTCCTGCCCACTGTGCCTGCTGTGCTGAAGTTATTTCAATCTTGTCCCTGGGAGTCAACAGATGATTGGAAATAACCAAGAAAACCAAACAGCTCAAAAAATTTTAATTCTTGAAGTTCCAGGAATGCTTGGTAGTAGTTTGAAAAAGTACCATGAGAAAAAAATGCTTGCTCTTGATTTTACAGCAACTTCAATAGTTGAACTCAATTCCTTATTTCCAGGCAACACTCTAAATTATTCCTTAAACTTATAATAAAATGGAGTCTTGGTGTTTTACATAAAATAACCTCCTTATAATATTTGATTTTGCCAGTTATCTTGGAGGCATGTCTGTAGAATCCCAGAAAATAATAGGCTAATTTGTTTGTCTCAATAGCCAGATGGCTGTAAATCCAACCAAGGACAGTTATAACAGATAAGAATTGTTGGTAATAGAGCTGATGACTGTTGGTATTAATACATTGTAAGAAAAAAACAGAGTTTTGATTGGAAATGGGGGCCATGTGGACATACAGCAGAACTTTTTTGGGACAAACATCCTTGTTCTAGTCCACAGGGACAGAGCAAAAAAAAGACAACACAATTGCAGGAATAAGGCCAAGAAGCAGGCATGGACTGCAGAGAGGGATCAAGACTTCCAAAGACCCCTGAAACCTTCTGACGCATTTCCAGAATGGACTGTGCACAATAACCAATCTGCATAGAAAGTGAGGAACATATCTTCAGGGTGGAGAAACCTATTCATAAGAAAGTACCCATCCCCAAGCCCAGGGCTGCTGGGGTGCTGGACATCCCATCAGCAGGATCAGTGCTGGAACCAGGAGTGGTGAGTGATTCCTTCCTTCCTTCTTTCCTTCCTTCCTTCCTTCCTTCCTTCCTTCCTTCCTTCCTTCCTTCTTTCTTTCCCTCCCTTTGATTAATCTCTTCCTTTCTCTCTTCCCTTTTACCCTACCCCTTTATCCAAAACTCACTTCCACAAGATTATTTAGTGGGCCAGGTACTAACATACCAATTTCCATATCAAGTGTGTAATGTACCAATAAAACTTTCTGATTGCAGATCCTCTGACTTCTGCCATTCCCTTTGACCAGGAGCATTTACAAATCTTAGGTATTTGCTTCTTTCTTAGGGGTGAGATGTCACAATGTCCTCCCACATCTTAACTTTTAGTTTACAATATGCCCTGCTGTCTGGTTTGTTAGGGACATTAATGTGTAACAACCTTGGCCTAGTTCTGTTTCCTTTGTTCTTCAAGGACAATGGGAACTTATAATGATCAGTTAACTATTACACACAAAAATATCTCAGTTTAAGAAATTCCTCTTTCTGTCTCTCTTACTCAACCACTAGGCTTCACCTCACCCAGAAAAGAATTCCAAAATGAGTAGATAGGTCTGCCATGAGAGTAAAAAATATTTCACAGCCTCTTCAATCAAACAGTAATGTCTTGGTTTGATTAAAACCACTCCTTGTCAAGAAGAGTTAGTGGTAGTGAAACTTACTTAATCAATTAACTAGCATATCAAAAATGAGGAATACTGTTTAAAAGTAATTTGTTGTTGAGTGCAGCCAACCTAAATGATCAATATGAGTTTTGAAAATTAACCTTGAAGATGAACTGTGAACGCTTCTTGCAGTATTTTTCACTCTAGCCTCATACAAAAAATAGACACTTACGCATTCCGTTTTCTGTAATTAATATTATCCAAATAAATGTTTCCAAGGGCTTTAAGTTCAACTTTAGATGCTCTTTGCAGGAGTATCCCTACTAATTCCATTATCATTATTTCCATGTTATACTTAAACAAGAAAACTTTTATAATTCTCATAACTAACATGTTAAAAGGAAGTATACAAAATTACTTAATTTTTCTGTTTTGTTTTCCTCAAGATCTTCCAGGGTATTTCTTTTATATATCATTTGCTGTTCATAAGTATTTATCATCTTTTTATATCTTGGATGTATTTACAAAATACCTCACTTTAAGGTAATATTTCAATGTAGTTAATATTTAGTGTATTGTTCTTAATATCACCAATGAAAATGTAAACATATCTAGCACTAGTCGCTACAGCATTCACAGGAAAAATCCATTCAAATCAATCCAATTGTCGGAGGACTGTAGATGCCAATTTGTGACATTTTTCAATCTGTAAAGCAAGTTAACCTATTCTTATTATTATTGCAAACACCTTAGTAATATATATCAGCATTATTTCTCAAATGCCCTCACTATGTTTCTTTCAGCTTCTTTTCAGCTTCTAGTTTTGTAATTGCATTTAGAATGTTCACCCACCACATCCTCTTCTCTTTGGGCCACAGCGGTTACACCTCACAGTTTGTGTTCTGTGGAGTTTTATAGTTGGAAGGAACATTTAGATATGAAAATGCTAAAAATAACATTAATTTTCACTAGAATTTTTAATTATTATTACTTTGCTTGCCAGATACATGGGGATTTCACAGAGGAACCCAAATAATTGTCATATGTACACTAAATGTGTCTGCTATATGGTGGAATATGAATGATTCTGACTGGTTTATATTCAGATTGTGGAAGTATGTCTATTCACCAGTTTTAAGAAGAGTATCAGCAGGACTTGCACAAGGTGGAGAGAAAGAGGCAATGCTTAGAAAAAGACAAATCATATTAGATTCTTCCCAAATAACCAGACAATGGGTGAGTATGGTGTCACTGACTAACACTTTGTTAATGTAAATGTATTTGTAAATACAAATTTACATTTGTAAATGTAAAATGTGGCAGTAAACCGGGATATTTCATGTGGCTTTGTAAAGCCCATCTTTTTAAAAGACAGTGGATTCACTTGGTTGCTGTCACATCTGCTATAAAAAGGCAGTCTTATGCCTGTGGCTCTTGCCATACTGGTGACTAAAGGAACTAAACGAAAAAAGAACAGCAGACCTCATTGTTCTTTCTTCAAAGAGAGGTTCAGAAAGGATATGTCTGTAAATTGTCCTAGAATATAGTCCTTCACCCAAACTTATTTTTATCTCTTTATTACATAGAGCAATGGGAACTATGCTTCACATATCTACCACTGAGCTGCTTTCTGATGATCATTCTAGTGTTTCAAGGTTTGGTTTTTTTCCTTTTTTTTTTTCTGTGTGAAAACAAATGTTGATTTACTGGTGTAAGGATCAGGCGTAAAAGTACTGGAGCAAATCTAGACTTTATTTCCTTGGGCTGAGACACTTGATTAGGATGAAAAAGCTCAATAACTCTATCATAATACAGAAGTAGCAGCATCTGAATCCAGATAAATTTGCTACATCCAGTTCAGAATCTCCCAGTATATGAAGTGTATTTGCCTTTTGTAGGAAATAACACATCTGGTTTTTCCTCTAAACTGTTTATAAACTGTGTTGAGCTACTTCTGTCAAGACTGGGTAAGACTCAAGTGAGGCAGCAATTGTATCCTATTATTTTGGTATAATAACTCTTCTTTCCCTCTAGCGAATCTTATCAGTCTCTCCCAGTCACCAGTGTCAGTTAGTGTTAGCAGAAAGGGAGTCACATTTTCCACATGGTATGCAGACCTCTTCAGCAGACTTCTACAGCATATATCTGTGTTGCATGAGTTATTCTCCAAGTCAATAGCCAGAAGAGATGTGAGCTTTAAATATTAAGGCAGTTATGTCAGCACACTCCATCTCAGCATGAAAGCTGAGAGCCTGACAGGTTTGGTTCTCTGTGGTTTCCAGGCACTTTCTCACATATGTACAAATTTTAAAGTGGTGGGCTTTTTGGTTTTTGTTTTGTTTTGCTTAGTTTAGGATTTTTTGCAGACTTTTTTCTTCCACAAGAGCTGTCTCTATTGTCTCTGTTTCCTGTTGCCTTCTTCCTAGTAATTCTTACATTTAATGGTCCAATATTTCCTCTGGAGAAATTTCTATGACCAGATAATCATAGAATGGTATGGGTTGGATGGGACATTAAAGATCATCCAGTTCCAAACTCCTGCCATTGATAGGGACATCTTCCACTAGAGCAGGTTGCTCAGAGCTACATCCAACCCGGCCTTAAAAAATTAAAGGAGAGCCACAAAGTTGGTTATAGGGATGAAGAACCTCTCCTACAATGAACTGGATTTGTTCAGTATGGATTTTTTCAGTTTTCAGGGTGAACTAATTGCAGCGAGAGTAGGTTTAGATTAGATATTAGGAAAAAATTAAGAGGGACATTTTACATGAGCATGTAGTAACAACACAATGGGAATGGTTTCAAACTGAAAGAGAGTAGGTTTAGATTAGATATTAGGAAAAAATTCTTTACTTTGAGGGTGATGAGGCACTGGAACAGCTTGCCCAAGAGGTTGTGTATAATGAGAGAATTAGAAAGAAAATACAAAGAAAGCTCAAGGCTTCAGCCTGAGTATAGTTAATATTGTCTCATTCTCACATTTTCTTTCTTATTTCCAAATGCAAGATTAGTAGCTTTTAGGCATAAATCATACAGGCACCTCTTTTTGAGGCTCTTTCTCTCCTTGTGTGTGTGAAATCTACCACTTATTAAAAGAGTTTCAAATCTCTTGGTTTTATTCTTTGTTGTTAAATATTTTGTATTAATGTTTGGGTTTTTTTAATGGAATAATAATGCAGTATTTTCAACCAGTTCTAATTTGCATGTAGGTAAATAATTTGCTCTAAAACATGGATGGATTACGGCTGGATAAAAATCACTTCTTTACACTTTTCAATATTTACCATCTTCAGCAGAAGGCTGACTGCTCCCAAACACCTTCCTCAGGTACATTAAGAGGCTAACAGGTTAAAATCAATCAGAAATACAAATGTATTTTTTACTGCTTCTCAATTTTTGCTTTCATTATATTTTTGGAAACTTAGATTTTCTGCTTTTTTTGGATAAGAGTTTAGTTGTTTTGGTTTAATTTTATTTTTAAATAAAGAGCATTTACATGTATTCCTTTGCATGTAAATGTCCCCTTTCTAGATCTTTTTTAAGATGAATAAATTTCAAAAATACCATTACTAACATTGATGACAAAAATAAGAAAAATTTTCTTGATAAAATATCTTACCATTAAGGAATTATCTGGAAAAGTCTTTGTACCTGTAGTTTTGTTGTTATATTTTTTGCACCTTTTCAAACCAAATATTTAAGCTTCCTCTCATTAGCTATGAGAATTGTTAGTGTCTTCCTTTAAAGGCAGGAATTCAATTTTTGGTAGGTCTTAAGCATGAAAAATCACTTCTCTGTTCTCAGAAAAAAATATTAAAATCAATTCAACTCCTTCTTTCATCAGCTAAACTTAAAATAGACAAACAGGATTTCTAATGAAGCAAATGGTCAGATCCCAATCAAAAAAATATATAAGGACTATGAGACATAAAGCAAGTATGGTACAGAGGTTTACACTATCATAACTCTAAAACAAATCAAGAACACCAAAACTGAGGTCTTTCCTAGGGTGTTTCCCCTTTTCCTAAAATGGCCATTGGCTATTTCCAGATTCTACTTTGCTTGATATGCGGTTTCATTCTGAAATTCACTTTTACTTTTCTTAGGATTATACTCTGTAATGCCTGGGTATGTTTAACTTAATTGCTAAGTGATTGTCATTTAATAGGTAACAAATTTGCACTGTCATAATGACATTAATAATACACTAATAATACACACTAGCCCAATGTAAAGATATTTGAGTTGAATTTCTAAATTTCATTCTAAGTATGTGCAGGATTAAATGTCCAGTTGCTTTAGGAAAATAAATCATTAGATAGTCCCTATAACTGCAATTTTAAAACAGGTGGCTATAAACAATTAAGTGAATTCCAATCCACAATGTTCTCTTTTTCATTTAACTTTGTGAATATACATGTCTAGTGACAGGTTTAGATTGGATTAATGAAAGGACTGTAGTGGCATGGAATGCAACATTATTGCTTTGCCCTGTTGACACCAGCTATGATAAGAAAGAACCAAGCATCATTCCTTAAGAGGTCCAAGAACTCACAGAAATAATTCTTTCTTGAGAGGGACCAAATAACAGCATGGCTGTATTGCTTCTGTACATCTGATGAGCTGGCGTGGGGTATGTCCACAACACTACCTCCTTTTCCTTCACAAGAAGAAAACAAAGGTGGAAAAATGCAGTGCTATGTCTTTGCTAATTAAGTAATCTTTAAAAAGTCCAAGTATATTTACCACTTAATGACTTCCAAATTTTTCTAAATGTAATTTTCAGTGACTTCTGGAAGACAATAACTCACTATCTGACTGCAAAATATTGCATCTGACTAAATATTTTATGATTAATCACAGTCATACATTTCTTTCATAAAAGAATGGATATATTTCCTTCAGTCTGAATGAAGTTAGAATTTATCTGGCATTAAAAAATTTCCTAATGAAGTAGGCATGTATTTAATTTTAAGTTGTGCCCTCTGATAAAAACCAATGTAAAATTTTAGTTCTTCATTTTTGCTATTCTATAATCTAAAATCCCTTGTCCTAGGCAAATTGTTTAATCATTAATCTCAAGGACCAAAAAGAGGCATCTTGGAATATCAAAGGGCTCTTTTTTTTTTCATTGACGATAAGATGATTCCCATATTTGATGAACAGTCATAAAGATGGCTTTAGGATTTAATTAAATGTTTTCCAGTAGATGGCAGCCTTTTACAGTGATTGGAAATCCTGAATGATACCTACAAAGGCTTCTGTAGTTGACAAGTTTTTATGCCTTCTTCTGTGAATATTGGTTGAAAGGTGTTTATAACTTTGCTTTTGCAAATGGCCAAAACTTGTTACATACTTGTTACATACTTGTTACATGCTCACTATTATTTTCCTATATCCATAGGAAATATCTATGTCTGTGTCTGCCTGCAATAAAAAAAAAAGACTAAAAGTACTACCTAAAAACAGGAACTACAAACGAAAATGCTAAACGCTCCAGTTGATTCACTTGATAATATCTGAAGTCAAGATGATTTGAATTTTTAAGGCTACTCATACGATCTGGGGCAAGATATTTGGAAATCTTTGTGATACGTCTGAGACTGGGATTGCACAGTATTGGAATTTAAATTCATGCAAGAGTAAGCATGCTTTTCCACAGATTTCCTCAAAATTTACATCCTTGCATTTACTGTAAAAATTAACTTATTAGGACATGATTCTTTCCCATCCCTAGTGCAATTCATTTGATATAGTAATTCATATATTTAATCTACCTGCACATGGTACTGTAAATCGGAATTCTAAATACAACCCCAAGAAAAAAGACCAAGACTTTTGTGCTTTCATCACTTCACACATGCCAATGTAATTTATTTTCTTAAGCTTTTACTGCAATCTCCCACCTTTACTCTTTCTTGTTTTCAGTGTCACCTTGGAAACCTTGTACTTTGAGAACAACAAAGATATTTGCTTGTCTACTTCAGTGTCAGTGAGACAGGATTTGGTGAAAAGAGGTGCTATCTTTTAATAGAGCTATGTCTAAGTAAGCATATGGTTCAAACATGACCTTCCAAATGATAAATTAAAACAAAGTACAGACAAAGAATTTCTGCTGGATGTGAGGTTTCCATTTTATGAATGCTTTAGTGCAACAACTTTCATCTTCTTGAGATTTAAGATACTTCAGGGCATTCAGTTCTGTTCTGAAAAGGGAATTCCAGCCCCATGTAAAAGGAAAAAATTACAGGAAATAGAAGTAGGCATGTCTGATTTTCCTGTGAAGCATTTTAATTTGAGGGTGAATAATTCTATGTAGTAAGGAAAGACGGACTGTGGAGATTGATTTATTAATTGATTTATTAATCATTTTTAAAGCAGTGTGATTATCTTATATCCAGAGTACTGTGTCCAGTGCTGGACTCCCCAGTATACAAGAATATGATTAAGGGATTTAAGCATCTGTCATTTGAGGAAAGGATGGGATTGCTGGGATTATTCAGTCTGAAGAAAGGAAAGCTCACTGGGCTCCCATCCTTTTATTAAAATAACCCATAGGACTGTGCAAAGAAGACAGAACCAGACTGTTTTCAGTGGTGCCCAATGACAGGACAGGAAGCAATGAACACAAACTAGAAAAACATGAATTTCAATCTGAACATAAAAGTATACTTCTAATGGAGAGGGTGACTGCGCACTGGACCAGGATGCCCAGGGAGGTTGTGGAGTCTCCATTGGTAGAAATATTGAAAACCCATCTGGACATGATACTGGGGAGCCTATTTGAAATTACTCTGCTTTAGCTTTGTGTATTGGACTAGGCGATTTCAAGAGATACTTTAAAACCTCAAATATCTTGTGATTATATGGATTAAGACAGAAACTTTCAGGACATTTGAAAACTTATCGAATATCACACAAGCATTTCAGATTGTTATTACTTTTGTGTTGTCAGAAACTTACTGACAGTTCCTGAAAATTACAGAGGCTTACAAAATATTAATGGTATTTCAGTAGTTAAGCTTCAAGTAGGAACTAAACAGTTTTTTGTAACTCCTTGTGAATGACTATTTAAAAAAATTATTGCATCTTCCTCAGAAATCCTATGAAGTTAACAAAGTCTTAGAACTTCCAAAATGCTTTAAACACTTCAAAAGGATCGGTGTGCAGTGGCAGTGTACTTCCCTGGATACCCAAGAGTTTGTCAAGATACTTTATTACTTTATTGCCCTCCAGAGCTCAATAACATATGCTAGAACACAAAATCCACAAATCCTTTATTGTCATAATTATATCCCATATTAAAAATAATGCTGTGTTCCTGGTTAGGCTGACTTGTGGCAAGCTTTTATATTTTTGTTGATAAAATCAGGAATTGTATCTGGGAGATCTAGGAGAACTATGATGAGTTAAAACTGTAAAAAATTGGGCAGTTAAGGGTATGATACTTGCCTTTGTCAAAGTAAAACTGTTGTAACCTCATGACATAGAGAGCAGGACTGTAAGATTTAAAGCTAGATGAGAAAAATACCTTGAAATTATTTGGGCTCATCCATGGAGTGATCCTCACTGCTTCACTATGGCATTAGTCACTTACCTGCTCTGTTTCCTGTAGAGCAGATCAATATTCTGTCCTGCTCCTTGTTAAGATGTGAACTCCAGTTGATCTTTGCCAGATAGAAAACCAGAGAATGCGACAATTTGGTTCGGTTTTTCTTTTTTCTACCAGAGGCTTTTAACTAAATGGCAGGAAAAGCAAGTTCCTCAATTCTTACATGAAAATCCCAAAGAACTGAAAATAATGTGAGAATGAGAGACATTTCACAGATCTTGTCATCTTAAAATTTATTTGAATATGTTAGATATTTTGTCTTGTTTTATCAAGAAACTACTAAAATAACACAGAAGAAGGCTTGTTATATTTTGCTCAGTCCAAACTAATTAATTTCAATACATACCTACAAATGATGTTGCTCAGCACCTTTGATATAAATGGTAATCTAGGCCATAATTTATATTTTACACAATTCTAATACTGTTTTCGAGGAAATGTGCAGTAGGTGTTTATCAAGTTAAAGTATTAAAGAAAAAAATCTGACAAATATTCATAATTTATATTCCTCTGAAATAAAGTAGTTATATATGCACATCTTTGAAAATATTTTAACTTTATATTTGTTTTTTAGTGGATTGTATAGTGGATTGTCACCTTTCATTTTTAGATATCTGGCTAAAATTGAGCATTTAAATTCAGGAAGTAAATAAGTAAATAAGGAGAATAGACAGATTAGCCCCCTGGTGACTCCATTATATTTTCAAAATTTCTGCATGTAAAAGCAGCATTTTTTTTTTCTTTTTAAAAGTAAGGATACATCTTGGATTTTTCTGACATCTGTATTTATTTTCTGCTTTACTGTATGGTTATCTTCAGCCAGAGAATAACCAAAATTAAAATAATGTTCTTTTTGCTTTAAAAATTCAAACAAAACACTTCTTAGCCAATCTCTTACTTCATTGCCAGCAAACAATGGCTTGGCATACAAAGAGAGAATGAGAGAACTCAGCTTGTTTATGCTGGAGAAGAGATGATTGTGCAGGGATCTTATCAATGCATAAAAATATCTTAAGGATGGGATACCCAGAGAATGGGATCAGTTCTCTGATCCTCTTTTCAGAGGTGCCCAGTGACTGGATGCAGGGCAACAGGCAAAAACTGAAACACAGGAAGTTCTGTCTGAAGATGAGGAAAAACTTCTTTAGTTAGAGGGTGACCGAGCACTGGAACAGGCTGCCCAGAGATGTTGTGGAGTCGCCATCTGAGGAGATGCTCAAAACCCACCTGGACACAGTCCTGTGCAGGCTGCTCTAGGTGAACCAGCTTTTGCAGGGGGTTGCTCTAGATTATGTCCACAGGTCCCTTCCAATCCCAACCATTCTGTGTGATTCTGTGATATTAAATAAAACACGTGTCCATTCTGAGGCTGTTCAGGCTAACCTAACTGTAATTAACATTGCTTTCTCATATCCTCAGTACCAGTATTCATTTATCAGTGTTTCTCCACCTGTTTTTCAGGCTGTATTCCTAAACTGTCTCCTATTTGTCACAGATTGCTTTTGTTCTAATAAGTGAAACCCACCTAACATGATAATGCATCTGAATGTGGTTCCAGTAAAATGAATAAAAATGTAATACTGGATAGCCCTGGTCTTTATCACCTTGGAAAGCTCTGTTGATTTCTTATGTAATGTAATTAAGCATTAATTAGATCCCAAGGCCTCCAAGGCAAACTTGTGGTATTAGCGTTTCAATTGCTGTATTAGTTTTGTCCTTTTTATTTTAGCCCTCATTACTTTGCACATCAAATAATAAAATTTAATGGAAACTTGTTGAAATCTCTTTTCTTCTGGAGTTGTTTGGTTTGGTTTGGTTTGGTTGGTTGGGGTTTTTTGATTGATTGTTTCTTGGTGGGTTTTTTAATTTTATTTTTTTCCTCCCAAGGGAGTAATGCGAAGAATGTTTATGAAGACTGTTTTTTATTGAATAGGTATTTTGTTTCATTTTATGCATTGTTTTTTATTCTGATTACTTAATGCAGCACACAAACTTTTATTTGTCCTAAATACATGTCCAGTGATGATCCTAATGTCCAATCTTGTTGTTGTCACAAATGGATTTTGATAAAAGTTCAGCTCCTGTCTTTGCCCAGGCCTATGGCAGCAGGCAGGAGGTGTATTGAAGTGACCAGCACCCTAAAAATCCACTCTATCCACAAGTTCTTTAATGATAGCTGATTCAGTCTATTATGAAATGAATTATTTATTAATAGACAGGAAAACTAACAGACAAGACTTAAAACAAATTATTACTACACAGGGATAAAACAAAAGGAAATACTACTAGTAGATTGACATACAGTGCATGATACTGGTACTTTTCAGTTACAGCTAGCAAAGAAATAGTATAAACCTAGGATTCAATGTATCTTACCATCCGAATGTTAGTGGCACACACACATCGAGATCCTTTCCCTCAATCCCTGGGGAAGTAACCACGAAGCTGCGTCCAAGCCTCGGGGAGAAGTCTCCGACATTTTCGGGATGTAAGAGGCTTCTGCCTCAGTGATAACTCGTGTATCTTTTATAGTTGTAAAACGGTGACTCTGAAGTCAGAAATATCTCTTATGTCTCCCCCATCGGCTCACCAGACTAAGATGTTAATTCTTAGCTAGGTGTAAATCATCTTTGGAGCCAGAGATAAACTGCTGATGGGCTTTTCCACCCATGGTTATCTCTTCATGCACCAGTTATTGTGATACACAGAGCCAGGGACAGGGGGATGTCCTGCCACAGTTATCTATAAGGCAGTGAAAGAGAAGTGCTAAGGAAATATGGCTAAGGACTATAGAAAGTGTTTTCCTTCAAGATATGGACAGTCCTGCACATTTCTGGTGGTAAAAAAAAAAATCCCACTCTTTTTTATGCATGGACATTGGAACTATCAGGATGATGGTCTAGAAATAAATAGTTTGCAGGTTTGTTGGTTTGGGTCCTTTTGTTGGCAGGTTCTTTAAATTGACAGATATAGGCCTAATGAGATTTGATAGTTAGATGCTGAAACTGGACAAGAGTAGGCTTTTAACATGGGGGTAATAAATCATTGTTTAACTGAGCTAGGGACATTATGTATTCTCATAATTTCAGCCTTTTATGTCAAGGTTAGATACCATTCTAAAGGGCATTCTATTGGAAAAGCAAAAGTAATATTTCTTAGCTGGGGTTCTTTCATTTGCATTATGAAGAACATTAAAATCAGAGACAAAAATTGGTCTTCTGGTGTTAAAAGCTACTTATCTAGAAATATATGTACATGGGTTAAATTCTAGGCTGTATGCAGCTGCCAAAATCTGTGTATCATTTGAATTACTCATAACACCTGCTTGGACTCCAGGTCCAGAGACCTCATGACTTTCTTCATCTCTTATCTACCAGATCACTGAGGATGTTTTGGATACCACCAGGCAGCATAAATACAGTTTGTTGTCCCAAATACATATGTTTAGGCAACTGAATTTATATCTCTTTACCAGATTCTGAATCATGATAGCAAGTTATTCAAGTTCATTGACAATTCTTATCCTGTTACAACATATTCCAGACTGCATATAAGCATCAAGTATGTATAGGTGAGATGATGCTGTTTAAGTGTCAGCTCAATGGCAGAACAAATCCAGAAATCCTTCTAAAAGCATCCTCCTTTAACTACCTCAGAGCACTCCTGCTTATTCACCACCTAGCTTGATATATTCTTGCATTGCTTGCAACACAAGGACATGATTTGTACAAGGAGGATAAGAGAACAGTCCCTCCTTTCTCCTGCAGAATCACTCCTCCATCGTGCTCAGGACATTTTCCCCATGCAGATGTGGACCCAAAGCCGTTAGAGATAAGCAGGCATTGAGAAAAAGTTTTCAGTGGTCAGGGTGGGTGTTATCAGAGCTATCCCCTAATGCTAAGTCAAGATGCTGGGGAGCACTTCAGTCCATGCTTTTTGTATGCTCTAACTGTGGTGTTACTAGAAAATTATGTGCACTGGAAAACAGAAGAAAAGAGAGAGATTTTGATAATTTGTTTTGATAATTCGATTTGTTACAGAATTGTTTTGTATGGCATTATTTCTGCTTTTGAAAGAAATGAGAAGTCAGTGGGACATATTGCAAGTAGATTCAATATAAGAGAAAACTCTGTAGTGATTGTTGTGATTTACCTGTAGCCAATTGGTTGCTGCAGTTCACCAGCCCTTGGAATGACAGGAAATATTGTATAAGACTTCTATAGGCCCAGATGACAATTTGGTTATAAGAAGCAGAGGAAAAATTGAACTGAAGGATGAGGTAAAGGTTTCTCTGGGATTTAGAGTGGCAGGCACAAAAGCATTATTTACATCTCATGGAGGTGATAGAAATACTGAGTAATAGAAATTTTAATAGATAAAAATAACGTTTAAAGGATATCATAGGGAAAAAATAGAGAAGCTTGTCAAAGTCATTGCTGTTAATGTGATCTGTAAAATATCTAATTAAACAGAAGAAATTTTAGGGCATAATAAAATACATGAACACCTAATTAGACATGCAAGTGACATTAAACAAGACAACATGTATATAAATGCATGCAGCATATATGCATATATATGTGCAGCTGAATAATTGGAAATCCAAGAAAAAAGGCTGCAGGTAAAGCAAAATGGGCCAATTCATTTATATTAAAAGGCAGAGATGGACAAAGAAAATTATTCAAAGCCTTGAAAAGGGTCATGTTTAAAAAATGTGCGGAAATAAATCAAAATAAGTACTTTATGCCAAAGTGCTCAAAAAAAAAAAAAAAAATTATGTGTTTAAATTCCAGACACAAGTTTTTTCAAGAATCAGAATTTGATTGGAAAAGACCAACAAGATCTTGAAGTCCAACATTCAACCAAATACCAAGAAAGTACAGAATTAAGGCATGTTAAAATTGTAATCCATTCAAAATAAACATAACTCTGTCAGAGAAGTGAAATTCAGTGGAGCAGAAGCAAACACAGGAACTGTAACTGGGATGTGCAATAAACATATTCAAGTAGAGGGATATTAAAAATGTTTAATGGTGGGACAGATCTGATATTTAGAGACTTTTGTATTCTATAACTTAGCATGCGTGCATATACAGGTGTAATTACGTTTTGAAGAATGACTGACCACAGCACTTACAGATGTATTAGAATTGGTCTGGTCTTTACATCACAGATAAAAATGAATCAGAATTACTTGCCAGTGTGTTAAATAGCATCATGCAAGAAGACACAGAGAGAGAGAGAGAACTTTTTATTTTTTGGTGTGTATATAATGCCTTGGCACCATCCATCTCTGAGTCAGGGTGAACAGTATTAGGGCAGTAGAGTCAGATGATGGTAGTGAGAAGTCCCTGGGGTATCTCTACACATTTCTTTCCAATGAATAGATAGTTTAGACTGAATGTTGGTCTGAATTCAATGTTTACCTGTCAGTGTACTGTCTGTATACACCAAATGGACTTTGTCTCTTGGGGTCTTCTGTGGAAGGGAGTGAATTGTCAACTCATTTAAGAATTGCAAAGAAGTTTTAGGTGCTGACAGCTCAGTTTGAGGCTTCTGCTCCTCAAGGATTTGGCAGATAAGAACAGTAGGTGATCTGAATCATCTGCTGAGCTTAGACACCCCAATTCTCAATCCTTGCTGCATCTGCCTGTGCAATTCAAATTGATCTACTTGTTTCCAGATAGCCAATTAATTGCAATAAAGATCCCTTAAAACTAGTAAAAAACCAGAAAATATATTAGTGGAGGCCACTAGAAAGTTAGGTAACATAAAGAAAAACTATGCTTTCTCTCCCATCTATGAAATATGCCAAATCAGACACAATATACACAGTAGTAAAGAGGTGAGCTCCAGTAGTGAGGGGTTTTTATTAATACAAAGGGATTACTCATGTTATCCCCATTAATTTCTTTTAGTGTCCTTTCTAATCAGTTAAATATAGGAGTACTGGGGAACAAAAACATATATAGGAAAGTAAGTGTTATGATAAAGTTTAGAAAATTTTACTGATGGCAATTCATTCTCATACTGTTACGTCACACAACAAAGAAATATTCTACTGTAAAGCTTTTGTACTAAGGTAAAGGGTTGAACTTTGTTTTTGCAGGTGTAGTCAGGTTATAATTAGCAGCAATTTTTCCCTGGCTAATTCAAAGAAATAATAATAATTCGTGACTCATAAGAAGGTAAGAGCTAAATTTGTGTAGGTAGCTGAATTCTAAGGGCATCTACAATATAAATTCTGTAAACCTAAAGATTTATTAATATTTATATAATCAGTAGTACATCATATTGATTATTAATACTACTACTATGCATAATATATCACTGCATTTTATAATTTGGATTGGAGAAGAATTAAGAATTGAAATCAGATCAGATTTTGAATTCCAGAATTAGATATTGATAGAAGTATGCCAAAGATAGGACCCAGTAGTTTTTTGCCTATACGGCTGATGTAGTCTGTGACTGCAGTTAATTTTGTATTAGCCAGGTGTGATCTGTTCTTTGCTGCTCAGGTTCAGTGCTCTTTTTTGTTAAGTTAGTACTGACAGTAGTAGGTACTATTTAAAACAAGCAAGTGTCAGAGTGTAATATTATGTGACCAGGTTCTTCTAGATATTCGTCAGGAACTGTTCTTGTAAGTATTTGTCAGGAAATGTAATGATATAGCAGGGAGTAATGAGTACAAAGTGAAAGAGAGGAAATTCAAGTTAGCTATTAGGAAGAAATTTTTTACTGAGTGTGATGAGACACTGGAACTGGTTTCCAGAGAAGTTGTGGATGCCCCAACCCTGACAGTGTTCAAAGCTAGGTTGGATAAGGCTTACTGGGCAGTGTACCTGCCCATGGCAGGAGGGTTGGAACTAGATGATCTTTAAGATCCATTCCAAAAACTTAAGATCCTATGATCTGATGAGTCTAAGATTACAAAGTATAAGACAGTGTTTAATACCAAGTTCTCTTTCCTGAGGTTAGCTTATGCTATACAAGACTTGAATTTAGAAGAGTGATAGAGAAAAGTACTTGTACCACAATACAAGTACAAATTACATTTAATGGAGTATAGGAAGAGCAATACACAGCAGAATTGGAATGTAAATGTGATACCCACCCTATGCTCTCTGTGGCATAATCACTGTCACGAGGTTGAGCTGCCTGATTGTCAGGAATCAGGAATGTGAATTCACAGGAATGTGAATTGAAACTAGCTCAGTCCTATTGCTCTTGTGCCGATTTTGGCCTGGGTAGAGTTAATTTTCTCCATAGTAACTTGTATGGGGCTGCGGTTTGTGTTTGTGCTGGAAAGAGCATTTATAATTTGGAGGTGTTTTTGTTTTTGCTGAGCAGTGACTGACTCTTACACAGAGTCAAGGTCTTTTCTGTCTGTCACACCAACCCCAGCCCTGACCCCAAGTGACCCAAGGGATATTCCATTCTACATGGCATCATGCTCAGCTTTTAAAGCTGGGGGAAGAAGTAGAAGGGAAGGACATTCAGAGTGATGGCATTTGTCTTCCCAAGTCCTTGTTACACATGATGGAGCCCTGGTTTCCTGGGGATGGCTGAACACCTACCTGCCATGGGAAGAAGTGAGTGAATTCTTTGTTTTCCTTTGCTTGTGTGGCTTCTACTTTACCTATGAAACTGTCTTTATCTCAACCCATAAGTTTTCTCACTTTTCTGATTCTCTCTCCATCTTGACACAGAGGGGAGTGGGTGAGTAGCTGTGGGTGGGGTTAAATCAGAACAGCTTTCTTTGAAATTCCTTTTGTTCATTGTCCACTTCTTGTATTTTGAGTTGGTAAGAGACAAATTTACATTTCTGTGCTGGTTTCACTAAGTCAGGAATACATTTGCAGTCTTCTGATATAATCAGGGACAAACAGTTACAGAACTGGCTGATTCATTTGGCTGATATAACTGCTTGATTTGGTCATCTCATGCAGCTAGTTGATGCACTCATCTGATGAAACCGTTTATCTAGAACAAAGGCCATCCCATGGTCATCTCTGTGTTAAGTTCATCTTCCCTCCTCAGGTTCATCTTCTGTTGTAGACATTCATTTATTGGTCACAGCTGGTTGAAAGTATTTACTTGCTGTTCATATTACCATATAGCTGTTCTTCTACTTGCTCTATTTTTGTAGCAATGACACTACAAGTAAAAAAATCATTATTTTAATGATTGTTCAGTGACAACATATTTATGCTCTTAGGTGCAAACAAGTAGGCAAAGGAAAAAAAAAATATATAGAAAACTTAGCAAGAACCTGAAAGCAGAGACTGGTTAAAGCTATCTGAGGTTCCAGAAAGTTAATCTAATATTTTTATAGGAAATCTGCACACAGCTTGCTACTTAGCAACTGTATTTATTTTTTGTAGGCCATCAAACATAAAGGGAAAATGTTAACGGCTAGGTTTTCAGTTCTGCTGCAGAGAAATCTCTGTAGTTTCTCCCTATACTTATCTCTCATCCTCTATTTGAATAGAAGAAATGAGGCACGAGATAGTTAGCTACAGTCAGATTGTTCTGGTGAGCACATAAATCATTCTGACAGATTCTGTACATTATTCATTCTAACACAATAAGGAAAGGCAGAAGAGACTCGTGTGGAGAACAGCAATCAACTCTACTGTTCATAGAGAAGACACTGTTAGTGTCATGCATGTATGTAGCCAGTGTCACTTACATCTGGACAATTGTTCATTATTGTGTAGTTTTCCTGAACTGTTCATAAAGCACTAAGAAGACCAGCTGTTTTATGGAAGAAATGTAATTACCCTGAGTAGAGGTTCTGCATGAGGTGTTTTGTCTTTCACAGTAAACATAGAAAAGTAGTATCACTTCTTGTAGAGCCACAAGAATAACTGAATATGTTAAAAAGCCTGTTAGAGGAAGGGAAACAAGCTTAATTTCTATTTGATTTGTAGTCCAGATGGCTATGTCTACAGTACCATGTTAACTCAAGGCTTCATTTTGCACTCCAATCCACACAACAACCATGCCAACTCAAAAGACTTCAGTGCATCAACTCATTTACTAACTCAAGATGTTATCACCTGAAACTTAGATAAAGCAAGACTAGCACAAACTTTGGTTCTGTTCCCAGAATACAGCCCCAAAAGCAGTCTTACCCTACCATGGACTTGCCTGAAGTTCATATCCACAAAAATGCTTCACTTCTACAGTCTTGTGTTCTCTTCAGAAGAAAAAAAAGGTGCAAGAATGCCAGAAGGGACTCTTACTGGGAGCAAAGGTGAAAGAGGTCACTGGAAAAGTATGTTCATGCTGCCAAAATGTGATGTGAATGTGACAGTGGTGAGCCACAAGTGAAGCAAGACAGATGATTTGAAGAAAATAGCTCGAGCTCAAGTGAGCAAGTCCTAACCAACATTCAGGAATGGATACTAGCAGCAGCATAGGCTTGTAATAGACCTAGCAGAGCCCAGTGTCTTGGGGTGACTTTATGATGTGTATCC
>VZRO01006438.1:0-34933 GCA_013397915.1 Daphoenositta chrysoptera
AAAGGGGCTGTGCCTGCCCCCCAGAGGAGCTGAGCCTGCCCCCCAAAGGCACAGCCGCGGGGCACCGCCGCACACCGCACGCAGCCTTCGCTTGCCGAGGCACTGCTCACCTCCTTGCTGGAGTGCGAAATGTCACACAAATATGATGTTCTTTCTCCTGCCGTCAGTTTAATGCACGTGTAGCATTCCAGAGCAAGGCATCTACATGTTCTGACAGCCTCTTAGAGTAGTGCCCCTGAGAACATCGTCATGCAGAAGGCAAATAGGCTGATTTTTCATGAAAATGTGCATGAAAAAGCGCACCTGTAACTTATTTGTGTCTGCACCCACAGTATGATAAGTTCAGTCGTGATAACTGAGGATTCTTTGTTCCTCTGAAATTGATGGCATGGGTCCTGACAAAAAAAATGTGGTTGAATGACCTGAAGTAGTTCAGATGTTGTAGTGCCATTACTTCCTGCTATTTCGGTAGAGGAATGAAGGTTAACAAGAGTTCTGTTCTAGGACTGCATGTACTTACTCCAGATTAGGTCAAATTTATACGTAACAGGAACTGTCATTTTTCTTCATGTGCCTACTTCTAGTTTTGCATGTTCTTCAGGACTTTCAAGCGGAAACAAACCAATAAATATATTTAATATACTATCCAACATAAACTATGGATACTGAATCACCATGAATCGGTCCAGTGCCTGGCAGACAGTCAGTGCAGCCCACAGGTTTGGCAGTTGTAGCCATTTTAGAGCACTGAAAATGCACTGAATAAACAGTGCTCAATTCTACTGCCAAGCAAATTGTGGGGAAGTGTGAATTTTGCATATTTCTGTGCTTACTGCAGTTTTTTTCAGAGCAGATTTTGGGATGCAAGAAAGGTTTCTCTGTTATGTGGGAGTGGTGGAGGAAACAATGTAGAATTATCTTGAGGTTAGGGAAAAATGGTGCACCTGACTTCTAAAATGCAAATGCTGCAGAGATTCTCTGATAAGGGAGCAGATGCAGTTTTGCTCATGGAATAGGAGCAGTGTGTGAGGAGCAGTGTGATGAGACTGACATAGCTCAGACTCCAAAGGATCATCAAATACATAAAAGATTGGCAAAGAGAAAGGGATTCGGCTCTTCTTTTTATCCCCTACAGACAGGATGAGCAGCAACAGGCGTGGGTTGCAGCACAAAACATCCAAGTCAGACATTAAGAAACACTAGAATGAGCACTGGAACACATTTCCTGTGGTGGAACTGCAGTGTCGCCACTGCTGAAGGTCTTCAAGTGCAGGTAGATGAAGGTTTGTGTGTCTGCAGTGACCTGAGCAGAGCTGAGCTTGCACTGGAGCAAAGGGCCTGGATGACCCCGGGGTTCCTTCCAGCCATAACTTTTTATGGAAGATCTTGTGCTCAGGTTCCAGATGGGCTTCACCCGATTAACTGGAAATGACCCTTCCTTGCAACTTCGGTGTTCAGTTCCTTGAGAGTTTGTTCGTGTAATCACTTTCGTATGCAAAGCAAGAAGTTCAAGGGCTTTTGTGGTTTCTCATCTCTCTTGCATTCCAAGCATTTGCTTGCCTTAAACTTGATGGACTCTGTCCGCATCCTTCCCTGCTTCCCCCTTCCTGCTCCCGTGAGTGTTAATGCTTTTCACTCGCTCTATCTGGCACACAGGGTCCCTTTTATCAAAGGACTTTCACACCTGAGGCCTCCAGTCACATACTTGCAGTAAAGTAACAGCTTAAAAGCAAATCCTTTTAAATCCTGAGGCCAAACACCGTAACAAACATATCTTCTCAAGGGATCAGTTTCCAAATGTGCTTTTGAACCTAAGTCCCAGCAGGCATTTGGCTTTAAGTGTGTGATAGGAGTTTATTTATTTATTTATTTATTGTAGAGCCATTTCCCCACTCCCCCCCTTCATTGTTCCCATCTCAAGATGTGCTATTTAAACCTGTACCTCTGGTGAATTCTGCCATTGAAGTGCAGATGAGCAGAGTGCTGCTGGGTGGTGAAACATTGCAGGACAAAAAGACATATCAAAATAAAATCTTACGAGAAAGTGTCGCTTACAGGGAAAATGTGCCACTCCAGTTTCAGAGGGAGAGGGAGGGGACATCATGGGTTTGACTCAACATTTCTTTGAAAATCTGCTGTATGTGGGGCAAGGAGCTCAGGCTGTGGCAGTTTGAAGGGGACTTTGGAAATGTGAGTGATCTTTGTGAAACACTGTGCAAGGTATGCCATAAACTACTGAAGGTGCACTACAGGTCTCGTACAATGAGTTTACACCTGAGATATTTATAAACAGTAGTGCCTGGATTCTCAGTTTGCAAACTGGTACCTGGAAAAGGCACTGCTTGCCTTAGGAGACAGCGCAGTTCATTGTGTGTAAAATTATTACCTGTACTCGCAGATTAATATTAGCTCTCTCCAGGGCCTGCTCAGACACGCAGATCTGCAGTTTGCAATTAGCTGATGACTTCTGTACTTTCAGTGGGTATTATTGCTCGGGATGTTCAGCCCTGTGTGAGCTCAATGGGTTGTTTATATAATATCACAGTTGTTTCAATCTGTGCTGAGCACTGCCAAACTGTAAAACAAGATCGGCCCCACATTCGGGAGCACAGTTCCCTGAGGACAGGGCTCGTACGAGATAAGGCTTGATTTTAATCTCTCTCTTGTCAGCTGGATCTGCTGACAGTTCATTTTCGGGTGACTACGTACTCCAGCACCATCACTCACCTTCCCTTCCTGGCTCTCAATTAAGCTCAGTCACGTTAGGCTGTTATTCTTGTTTGAGGAAAGATATCGAGTAATCATCTTAATGTGAAGTCTTAAATAAAAAATGGCTCCACAGCGTCTTCTTTTTGGATCTTTTTAATTCCTTGTAAATCAGAGCTGCTCCAGAACTTCAGTGTCTGCTTACATTCTCTTATTCTAGTAAATCTATCTTTTCATTCCATCTTTTTCTCTCTCGCTTGTAAAGGAGAGTTTGTTTTTTCATGCTGTGGGACTTAAAGTACTAAGCGATCTCAGTTCTCCCCCTTTCCCTGAAAATTCCTTTATTCTCATCTTACTGAGAAGAGAAAGGGGGATTGTCAGTAGAGACAAAAGTTAGAAAACCCAGTTCTGTAATTCTATGTAAATCTATCCCTCCAAATACCACTTTTCCATTCGCCTTAAAAACGCTTTGACACTTTCCAGACCCCTGACATAATTTTGTTACTCTGTGTCCTGTTCCCCAGCTTGATGGAGGTGTCAGGTGAAAATCTGGGACTTATCTTCAGTACATTGGAACCCTTCAGATTTGTTTCTATTTCAGCTCTTATTCACACATGCAAATTTCCAGCCCCGTTTATCTGATGCTTTAAATTCAAGCTAGTTAGTCTGTCAGAGAGAGAAGTTGAAGCTTTGATTTCAACTGATGCTTGATGTAATTGGCTCTCAGCAATTCAAGTTACCCAGCTTATAAAATGTTAATTTAGCTCCTCTTTGCAGACCAATGCTTTTCAGTTTATTCTTACCCAAGATACAATAGTTTGAAATATGTTATTTCAAGAAAGTAACTCACCTTTGCTCTTACAGTGAACAAAAGGGCACTAATGCATCCAGACACTGAACTGAAGGAAAACAGGCAGTTCTAAAGCTAAATATGAATTTTATTATGATTAATTAAAAGTACAAAGCCCTAGAAGGGTATTATGATTTTTTTTAACAAAGGAAGGCAAACAAAAACAAATGCTTAAAGCTAAATATGCCACAGATAATATAATGAGTCAAGACCCTGTCTAAATTTTTGCTATGTTGGAGGTTACCTCAATGAAACATGTAAATAATAACTGAAAAAAAAAAAAGTGAAAAAGTGATTATTTATTCCAAATCTCTTGCACCAAAGGCGGGTGACTATAGTTCAATCCTTTCTTCTTAAGAATCAGAACCCCAAAGGCAATCTAATGTAGCCTAAAGCAACAGATTCATAATTATATTAATAGCCATATGCTCCATTTCAGCAAAGCACCCCCTGGCAGTGTGGTAATCCTCCCTGATTCTGAAAGTTACATATAAGTCTGCAGACATAAAAACTAATATAAATTGAATCTGTAACAGAATAGAAGAGATTGTAACTAAGTTGAAAGCACATCCTTTGGGCACAATCAGCAGAGGGGATATCTGTGGGATATTGAAATGTAAATTAGCTGTAACACACGAAGTCTATTGTGCCATTAATTTGTTTGATGGAGTTTCGATACACGGGCTGGTTTACACCGTTTCTCTGCTCTCCATCCCGAGTGCAGTGTGCGTTTGGGGCTGCAGCTCAGGCACCCACGTTCCTTTCTGTGCAAAGGGGATATTTCATTCCGGTATTTCCCCCGGGAGCGCAGCTCTGGCCGTGAGCGGGAGCCTTTGACCTCCCCGGCACGGTGCTTGGGATCACAGCTCCAGGACAGGTGGTGGCCACGTCGTGCTTCGTCCTGCCCCAATAAACACAACCCGGCTGTGTCCTGGGAAACGTGCTCCGTCCCTGGCTTGTGTCAGGGATGTCACAAACACATGGGATTTCCACTCCTTTGGTCTCTTCATTTCTATTCCTTTGGTCTCGTCAGGCAGCACGAGCGTGTCCCCAGAGAAGAGATCTTCCCAGTGTCTCTTTCAAGTCGAACAGTTCCATTATTCCTTTCCTGCAGATTAAGATTTTTTTTGAAGTTGCAACTAAGAAGGGTAAATTTTGAGACAAGTTAAATGCCCAACTCACTGAACTCTGTGGAAGAATAAAGCCTTCTATCTGCTAGTGGCTATCTTTCTCTGCAAAACATTAATCCTCAAAACGACTGGGGAAATGTGAGTAAATAAAATCACTCTGCAAACTGTACAATCAGCTGAAAAGGGGTTGCACATCCAAAGCTTTGTATTTCCAAAACTGCCAAAACCCCCTTTGGATTCTGGTAGCAGAAGACCCTCTGGAAAAGTGCATATTCTTTTCAGGTCTCTAAACATTCCTGATATTATCCAACTTGCTACACATTTGCAGGTCAATTCTGCAGCACAAAGATATTTCTCTGCTCATTCCAGGGGCCATTTGTGAATTTGAGATGTTTGACAAACTTATATACTGCCAGTAAAAACACTGAACTTTCAGCAAACTTGCAGTTTATCTGCAGAAGTGATGGGACTGATGTGTGTGAACACAGGCACCTGAACATTCTTTATCTTTGCACCCAGGAGTTTTGTCTTAATTTTCTCTATATTCCCAATCTTCCAACCGTCTGTACAAATGAAAGCTACAAAATTAAGAATTTTCTTTCAGAAGTTTATATGGAGACTGTATTTCCTTGGTCTGTTCAGTGTTTCAGCAGATAAGCAGGATTTTTGAAAAGGCCTGAGATGTTTTTGTAATGACACAGGAATGTATTTATGACGTGTTTACACTACTTTCAGCTTCCAGTGAGCACGTGAGATGAGTTTTCACTCGCTGTTACCTTGCACTGAGTGGAGAAAGCCGGGGCTGTTAAAAGCATCTCTTTATCTGTACCGTGGCCTCAGAGGGGCAGTGTGAGCATCCCGACATTCCCTAACGCTGAAGCTTTTCTCCCTTGGTGGCTCCTGGCACACGGGTTCTTTTCACAAGGCTAATTGACAAACAAGTATAAAAAGATGTGTATAATATTTTTCCTTCCTTAAATTTTTCATTATCTATAGGAGCTAAGCACACCTTGGAGAATTCCATCCGAGAGCACTCGAGCACTCCAAAGCCATTGCACTTAGGGATATAAATGCCAAGCTGACTCCAGGAACCAAAAATGTACAGCCTAAATTAAAAAGTGAAAGCTCCATCTCCTACCAGTGAATTTGCAACTACTCTTCTCTCCTGTGGAGGGTCAAGGACACGATTTCAGATAAAGTTGATGTAAATTAGATATTTAATAATCCAGCCAAACCTGTCCTTAATCCATTTTTTGTGTTGATACACTAGTTCACAGATTAGGAGCTCTTCTTATCTTTTTAGAAACCCAAAGCATGATCCTTTTAAGAAAGTAAGTTCTTATCATGTTCAGATGGTTCTCTCATGGCTCTATCACCCCCTCTGCCCTAAACTGTGGAGTTTAATGTCATTGCATTTCTAATGATGCTCCCTGCCCTTATCCCACGTTCCTTTTCCTGCTGTCCTTTCTTTGATGGAGCTCGTTTTGTTGTCACACAGACTGGATGCCAAATGTTCCTCCAGTGATGATTGTGTTAGATCAAAGGTTATTTTCCATTGGCCTTGTTAAAAAGAAATATAGTAGGGGAATACTTTTTCTGTTGGTTCCACCACACAAGTAGCTGCAAAGCAGCAGGAAGAGGGGGTTCTACAAATCATAGCAGTTTATTTTTGTTCAGCTGCTCTTACCAACGAGTCTAAAGACAAAGGCAGAGAGACAAATAGAAGAGAGAGGTTTATTGGTGACTTTTAGTTGAAGTAGTTTTTTTATTCTTTAATGAAGATGTGGTATGGCAAAATTAACTAATTAGTGGAAATGTTGGCAGGCATGCTTGGTATGGTTTGACTTTTTTAGACAGATTTTTAAAGTTTCTTTCAGGAACTTTCACCTCTTTCTTTGCTGGCATTTTCTCTGTTCCACACTGACTTACTTTTTTTCTTTTAAATTGTCTGGTTGATTATCATAATTAGGTTAAACCTGTTTTAGCAGCTTTGTTGTCAGAACTGATGAAAGGACCACGGGCCCGTACCTATTTTCCAGTCAGCAGATCCAGTCCCAGATACTGCTCCCTGCAAAGCCTGTGCTCAGTGCTGGCTCGTGGGGATGGCAGTTCGGGCAGAGGTGGGAACAAGTCAACAAGAACCTGCCTGTGAGAAAGCACTGATACACCACTGCCTGTTTAGAAGCTTCCATTTCTGTTATCTCTCTTTAGGATTTCATATTTTAATGTTTGTTTATACGTTAATATCACAAACAACCTCATCACCAGCTCACTGGTTTGTCCTGCCTCTCACGCAGAAAACCTTCCCTGCAGAGTCACACTGCGAGAACCCTGCAGGGAAAGGGAGCCAGGGAACCCAGGGAAATGGAGGGGCCAGCAGGAGAGAACACCAGGAGAGCTGCAGCTATTGTGGTTGGGCCATGTGAAACCATTCTTAATAACAATATCCTCCCACAGCCATTCAGCATCTGTGCCTCACTAAGTCCTAATGATGTGTAATAACAGTTTCAGCCAAGCACAAACAAGTGTTCTCTCCTCATAAAACACAAGCTACATCTTCCCTGTATTTAGGAATTGTATCCTATTATACCAAACAGGGAACAATCACCCTGCTTATCTGTAGTAAGAAAATTTTCTATTTAAAGTATAAATCTTTTAGAAACTTAGGAACAATTGAAAACAGGAAATCATTCCAGAGTTAGCAGCACAATGAATCAGAAGCTGCATTATGGTTGTGATTTGCAAAGCTGAATTGAAGTCACTGAGCTGTATCTAGTTAGCACTGATAAGACTGTGGTTCAGAAATGGCCATGGATTAAATGCAGCCTCCATGGCTCAGTGATTACTGTCACTGTTCAGTGTTGATATTAATATTAGCAGCTCCTCAGCTGGGATTAGGACACAGTGCTGATTAGACACCTTGGAATAGATGGTTTTCTAAAATACAGTTTTGGAATCTAATTTGAGACAAGATCAACCAAAAGAGAAATCAAATCCCTTTTTTTTGAAAAAAAACCCCACACTGCAATAGTATGTGAAAGATGGAGAAGAAACTACAGAACTACAGTGCACAGCAAGGCTTCAGGAAAGGAAGATCACTTACCTCTATGTGCTGAATGGCATTAAGGTGTCACAATGCCTGTGGCAAGCTGCACAGAGCCAGGGAAAGAAGCAAGAAGCTTTGCCACCTTTTGATTTCTCCATTTGTTATATATCATCCATTTATGTTAGTCCTGGCTTGCTTTGATTGGAATCAGAAGCTGCCTTGTGAATGGTGCAGATACGTGTTTGGCTTTTCTTCACTCTTACAGCAGTATCTACATTCCCCAAGAAATCCTCTAATTCAGAGAAATCTCACGGTGACATCTAGACTTAGTAGAAAACACTTCACATCCTTTGAGGGTTTTTTACCTTCAGTATCTAAAATAAATCTAATTTTAAACACCTACATTTCTTTTCAGACACAGTTTCTTTGTACAAAACCTCTGTATGGGGAAAGCAAGGGTTGGGCTTATTGCACCCACTTCACACCTGTTTGATTTACTGAGCATTCCTCAGTGCTCTGCAGAGCCAAATAAAGGGCTAAACTATTGCAGCTCCACTGTGGAAGGGCAGGACACACACACACACAAAAATACCTCTGAAGAGAATCAGGACAACTGAATTCCTGACCCCAACTTTACTGCTACCTTGATTTTTCACTTTTCTTTAAGTACATCATCCTTCTTGTATTCCTTATCCTCTATAATATGGCATTCCACAAGGATTTATGCAGTGTACGAAGTCCTTGCTTTTAAATTTCCTAGAACAACAACACAGAAGCAGGAAGTCAGCTCAGAGAGTAACATTGCTTGATGGGCTGCATTTTAAGCTTTCTGTTGGAGTGTGGAATAAATGAAAAGTGAGAATACCCTGAGAAGGAGAATGTCGTTGCTTTGTCAGAGATAAAGGGTATTGATGGACTGCTATGGGAAGCTGATATTGCTGTCGTTTTCTGGTGAAGGGTAGGATTTCTTCTTTAATTACTATCAATCTTCAAGCATAATTAAGGAAAACCAGAGGTGAAAGTGAAGCCCAGATCTTGTAACTGGTTCTGCTATCAGGCCACACACGAATCTCTTGCTGCAATGGATATCCCTTGGGTGACTCGCACTGATGTGCAGCAATTTGAAGAATAGAGGGATGTATTAAGTGATATTTTGCTGCTTATCAAACTGATGGGAATTTGTGCATCTGTGACATTTAATAGGTGCAGACCTGTTGTCGTGTACACGTATATGAAACCTAAACTTGGATCAGCAGTAGGAGGTGTTTAAACTTACTATGCTTATTCCTTTTTTTTTTTTTTTTTGTAACTGACATGGTTCTGCATCAACGGGCATTTACAAATCATTGCAAACTTGTCCATTTTCAGAAGAGCATCTCTTAAAAACACAGAGATAAAACTCAAATTCCAGGCAACTTCAGGTCATAATACATCTTCAGTTTCAGTACAGTCCTGGGCTTGTATTGATATTTTCATAATGACTAATCAAAACAAGGTAAGAGGAAAATTCTTCTTATTTTACCTCCTAGTAAATTTTCCTGGAAAATTACTCAAGGCTAAAGTCCCAGTAATAAAAGTACTACATTTTCCAAGCAATAACTTGAGCTATTCTTGCTCCCCTTCCCCCATTCCTCCCCCTCCAGGAGCAACAGTCTTCCAGCTGCCTGATATTGTGTGAAGAGCCAGGGTCATGTAGATGTCACATCTTTGCTGTGTCCCTCAGCTTCTTTGCACGCTCCTCGAGGTTGCTAGGGTTTGGCATTTGGATGTTACCGATGTGCTAATTACAGAGGAATTTGAGGATCTCCAGCAGCCGGCTTTCTGACCGATTTCATTGTTGCAGCTGTGATCTGTAATCATTGTAAGATTTACCTCCCAAACGCCATAGAAAGTCCGTCTCTTTCTCAGTCTGTATGCTAGATGGAATAACCTGAAATACGGCCTTTTAAAAGAAATTACCAACGGACAGTGGAGCCCTCCCCACCAGTAAATGGTGAAATCCTGAAAGTTGGTCTTTTACACGAAATACCAATGTGAGTCTGAAATGCTGTACAGATTCTAATGGGTGAGATCAAAACTGAGTCCTATGGCCACCTTCCAGAGTTTAAAAAAGGAATAAGAGTCTTTTACTAGCTTTGTTTCCATTCTCTCAAGTAGGTTGGGTTTTTGAAAACTCCATGGATGGATTTATGGATTATGCTGGAAACTGCATTTGCTTAACTGAGATCTTAATAAATGAGCTGCTTATAGGTGCAGTTTATAGGATTGCTGCCTTCACTTTTCTTGGGTTCTCATCTCCTCTGCATTCCTGTGGAATGGAGAATTCCTTCAGCTCTCACAGGCAGGGATCTCAGCTGTGCACAGCATCTCCTCGTTGTTCTGAGCTGGCTCTGGTATCTCCACACGCAATGACAGTGCAGACACCGAGCTGGGCTCCCCGTGACTGCCCGTCCTTCCCACGGGGGCAAGATTCAGGAAACCTCACCAAAAGCAGGGCGCAGTGGTTCCTCACCAAATTAAACCACGAACAGTTTATTTCTAACTTCAGGTCAGTGGCCAGCACAAATCCTTCCCCAGCTCACATCACACCTCGTGTGGGGTTTTCAGGTGTGCTTCACTCTGCACTGCTGTCGTAGTTCAAGAGCTTACCTACAAAAATGTTTGCTATGATCACTCTAAAAAGCGTGTTTGCTCAGTTAAATGGCAACTTGCTTTTTGTTTATACAGCAAATTTTCCCATTTTTTGCTTGATTTAAAGAGAAAGCACAAGAAGGATTGTATACAGCCCATGAGGTTTTGGTAGAAGTGAATTTTTCATTAATAGGCTTCAGCTCTGTGAAGCCTTCTACGTGCTCTTCATTTAACTACAAGTGTCATCTCTTGGTTTCCAGGTGATTGCCCCCATCAGTGCAGCTCAAAGCATGTCAGGTGCACAAATCTAAAACCTTTTCTTGACTTGTTTATTCACCATACAAGAGACTGGAGGTTTTTCAATAAAGGTCTTTAAGAAAACTGGCGCAAAGCAGGTTCCAATCTTTGTAAAAATCCTGTTAAATTCACAATGCTCCATTCTCCCCCGTGCCTGAGCAGCAGCTGCAGCAGCTCGGGATCAGACTGCTGTCAGCAGGAAGCCTCGCTGTCCCCAGACACCATTAGCAGCAGCCTGTTCATGAAGGTACATGTCGGGAGATTAAACTTTCTTGGCAAGCAAGGTAGCCCAGGGTTAAAAACATCAGAACATCTGCATGCTGGTGTCCTTCAAGTTTTAGCATGCTATCTTCAGGATTATGCCCCAGATTAAAGAGTTTTATTTTACCATCAAAAGTTCTATAACGAGAATCTCTTGGAACAGGAAACATGATCTGTTTTGCTCACTGCTCCAGGGGCTTTCTTCATCTTTTCAGGAGTTTGAAAACTAATGTTCTTTGACATTCACTTTACATTGACACTTGATATCCAGTAAATCAAAATAAAAATATAAATTTGATCTCTGGAAATCAAGATTAGTGTAATGTTTACTATCCTGATGCAAGTAAGATTTCTCTTCCTGTCTACAGGGGGTCAGTTTAGAGGTATTACAAAGGTTTGTGTTGACATCCTACTACTGGAACAATATTTTGGCTAAAAAGAGACTGTTTATTTAATGCCTCTCCGTTCATATATATAGCAAATCTTCTATGCATTATTAGTTTAATTTGCCTTCTGTTTCACATGTGAAACTGCAAGATTTATATCTTTATGACAAAGCCTTTCCCTCTAGTGAGAAAAATACAATGTGTGTTGATGTAACTGATATGCCTTTCTTTAGTTAATGACTCCATAACTTAAATTTTCAGTGTAGCCAGAAGCAAAAATTTAAGACTGATATGTTACATATATATTTAATTTTTTAAAATAAGATGAAGTATCTAGATTGTGATCTGAAAAAGTGTCAAAAATTTCCACAAGCAAGCTGTGGAAAGCCTGGCAAGCTGCTGAACCTTTTCTCTGTATCTTCACATTCCGTTCATCCATATTCTCTGTCTTCAGCTCTCCACGTGCAGCCCGATTGTCCAGCAGGGTGCAGTCACAGGTACCGAGCTGTGGGGTGATTTCCCAGTGCCTGGAGTATCAGAACCACTCATAACACTGAGGATTTTTTTTTAATTTATTTTTAATTTTGATTTTCTAATGTTTTATTTAGCTGGCCGACTCCTCTGAAGTGAAACTTACTGACAGTGCTTACTATGCATGGAGTCGTCCAAGTACTCTACATGGAGTACTACAAGTACTCTACAAGTAGTAATACAACAGGTCCCAAACATGGACCACTGTGCTATCGTAAGACAGCTTGTATTTTAGAAAGACGTTTTTCATACATTTGCACTACAATTAAAATTATGAAAATCACTGTAATAGCAGAATTCCTTGAGGGTAAACAAGTAAAACAGGATTTGCTTTGTTAATAAGGAGTGAAAAAAACCCCAAGCAAATTCAATTGAAAAGCAAAAGCACACACACAAGCAAAGAAACTCCAAAAAAAACCCCACCCAACAAAAAGTAAAGAAAGAAAAAAATATCGTGTGGTAAAAACTTCAGCAGCATGTTGTGCTATGAAAACTGTGCTTGGAAACACGTTTGTTTAAAACCAGGCGTATAAACATCCCGTCTGTGATGCACGGAGATATGCGGGTTTGTGCAGGGCATTTTGACATATTCCTGTTTCTGTGCTGGCACCAAAAAGACCATTTGGTGATCTTGATCTCAGACTATTTTAGAAAATGTGCAATTAAAAAGGGTGTGTGATGGGGGAGGAGTAGAATTGCTGGAGTGGAATCACTCTTGTTCAGGCTGCTAACCTGCTTTTGAAAGGTGATTTACTGCTCTGCCATGGCCATCAGCTCGTTAATAAAACTAGAAGAAAGAACTAAAAAGCTTCAAAAAAGATAACTTGGTGGAGTTCCTTCCCTGATGCATGGACTGAGGAGGAGCAACGCTCTCCGGTGCGGGAGGATGGGGTGTGCAGCCCGTGAGTGCTGGGCACTACACGAGATCCCTCAGCACCACGGCCCCGGGACGCTGCTGGAACCTCCGGGGCTGGCAGGGTTTGCTCCGGAGCACGCACAGGGTGATGTTGGTTACTGCTGTGCCCCGTGGGGTCTCACCTGAGCACCAGGGTCTCACCTGAGCACCGCTGTCCGTTCCTGGCGGGGAGCTGGCACAAAGCAGAGCAGGAGAGGTTCCGTCAGGAGCTGGGTTTGCCTTGGGCAGCACGAGTGACCCTGTGGATCAGGGCAGGAATTCCCAGCTCCCGAGGGATCTGCAGGGAGAGCAGGGTGCTGCAGAGGTGAAGAAAGCAGAGCTGGGAGAGCTGGCACCAGGCGAGGGTTTGGTTCTGGAGCAGTGGCTGCTGGTAAATACCTGATGCTGACACACCTAAGGGGTCTGTTTTATGGTAAAGCCAGAGAGGAGAGAATTTAATTTTACATGCAGAGTGGAAAATGATCGAGTGGTATTCAATATTGAGAGCAGGCAATCTCTTCTTGTAGAGGAATGGAATGAACATCACCCATGGGTTGATACAGATAAACCACTGGCTAAGCGGAAAATTGTGTGTCAGTCTGCTGGGGAAAAGGGTAAATTCAGAGGAACTTAGAAAAACTGAAAAGTAAATACAGAAACTTCTGGAAAGTAAGTGGATCTATTGCCATGGGCGCATAGCCCCATCTAAAAACAGTCCCTGTCACTCGTATTTCATTCGTCAAATACAGCTTCTGCTGATAACATTCTGTACAGAGCAATCTAATTAATGGACAGATTCCAAAGTAGAGCAGCTACCGTGAATATTCTATTACCGATTTTCGGTACCTTTTAACTTCTTACAATTCCTTTTACGTAATTTAAGGGCTACTAACTACCATAAATACATAAAAATTCCTGTTGTGTGTGCAGAAAAACAAAATACAGAGTCAAGAGCCACTAATTTTTTATATTGTGTGTGTGTGTTCCGGTAAATGTTCTTAAAGGGCTCTAAAATGCAGCTTCCCAGGCATTGTTTTCTGTAAACCCTCTGTTGTGGGTGGGCAATTTCGGGGTTATCACCTTCCCTTTTCTCGCTCTCCTCTAAGTGGGGCTTCCTTTGCTGTGGGCAGTGCAACAGCTCTGCTCTGCTCTACTTGTCGTGTCCCATTTGCTGCCACCCAAATCAAAAGCAAGTGGTTTGGCACATCCCTCAGAGAGCTTTTCTTTCAAAAAACAACCTTCCAAGGACATAACTACACACAGTGCCATTCCCGGGAACCAGGCTGCGTTTCTAAGCCCATTTGCTTTACTTTATGTGCTGCTTCCTGTTCTTTTCACATTCTCCTCTCTTTTGTCTCTTGAGCCTGAACTGTGGAGATTTGCAGGGCCAGATTAGAACTTTCCTTCCAGGTGAGATCAAAGAGTGTCTGTTAGAGGCCTGGTTGTCTCTTTTTCAGTTAAAAAAAAAAAAAAATCAAACTTTCCAACATCTGCTGGAGCCAGCACAGAGGTACATACATTGTAGTATGGTAGAGGATTTAAGGCAAATTTCTGAAGCTGTTTTCAACACCTTTCACTGCCCTTGATATTTTATTTTAGAGGTTCTAAATGCCGAATCTTAGTTTGTGGATTATGACAGCAGAATCAATCAGGCAGGTTCTTGAATTCCTTATTTTCAGCTGTTGTGTTCCTGTTGAGATACTGAAGTATATGAGCAAACTGAGATCTGATTCATTATAAAATAGGCACTGCAGTGTAACTTCTAAAAAGTGTTCACTGATTATGGAAATTCCACTGTTAAATTCAGAGCAATAGCTCAGGATCTCATACTGCTGTCCAGGGGAAAACACTGGTTTATAACTGCTTTCCTGAAAGTGTTGTCCTATTTTCCCCTTTCCATCACTTTATATTTCAAAATTTAAAGATTTTCAGTGTCAGGGTCAGCTCTTTTAGGAGTAGGTAATGGATGTAGGACCTGCTCATGATCAGAACCTCCACACAGAATTTCTCCTATTTACTATTTCTCACCTTTTCCCACTGCCATTTTCCTTTTCCCCCCTTTCCTTTCCTCTCAGCGTTCTGGACTTGTATGGTTTGTTTTGGTTCCACACGGGACAATTTCCTCCTCAGCCACCAGCTCTGCCCCACTGTCACACAAATGTCACACCCTGATGTGACTGAATCAGTGGCTTTTAGACCTAACGGAGTGACCAGAACCGTGCAGCTGGTGCTGGAACAGGCTCGTGGCACTGAAAACACAGTTATGACAACTGGGCCAGTGGTGAGACGGGAGGGAAAATATGGGCACAGCATATGGAGATCACTGCAGAGTCTGCAGATTGTTTTTGTACAGGAAAGAGGAACAGAGCATGACAAAACGCTGACCTTACTGTCAGTGTAAGAACTTAGCAGGAGAGAGGGCATGGAGACTGAGTTAAGGGAACCTTCAGGAGAGAGGCTGGAGAAGCAAAGAAAAAATGAAGTAAGAGATGGAATTTTGCCCTCACCTACACAGAGCCTTGAACAAGTATTTGATTTTTAGTGCAGAGGAAAATGCAATTGAATGAAAGGATTGGAGAAGGTGGGAAAAGACACAGTGAGAACAGCAGGAGCTTAAGAAAGCAACAAAGTCTGCAGGTGGTTTGGGTTGAGGAGGGCAGAGGAGGTGGCTGCAGCACTGTATTTATTCCTTCCCTGTCATTAGAGGTCATGTGTGTGCATGTGATGGCATTTCTCTTGCAGCTTTTTCAAACCATCATCCTTGGCTGGTAGCATTTGTGCAACTTCCACATAAGATCAATAACAAAACCAAGTTCCTGCTGGACTTCATAAAATCTCAGGAATGTCTCTTTTGGAAGGGTCAGAGCTCTGCTGGGAAAAGACAGGATAGGAGTTTGCTTTAGGGTTTTTTTATTGTTCTGTTGTTACTCTGTAGGAGTGCAGCAGCATAAAGGGTGTTAGTTTGGTGACTGAAGTTCTGCAGAAAGAGTTCTTCCTCCTGTGTATGCTGTTCATCTGATAAATTTGTAATTTTTATTAGCATTTCCTTGGCTGTCCACTTCCAAGAAGGGTGAAGCATAGATAAGGCCAGGAAAACTTAAGGAAATTCTAAAGAAATTGATCTGATTCTGGAGAAAATAGTTACAGCAGCCGAAAGCACCACAGAGTGGTCGTGACTGTGGGATGTGTTGTGTTACAAGGAATGTTCTCCAAACCCCTCCCTGCTGGAGGCTTTGTGGGGACAATGACAGACACAGCCAGTGCTGCAAACCCTGGTGCCTGGGACGTACTCTGGGTACTGGTGTTTTTCCACTGTGTTACCAAAATGTTTATGACAAAAATGCAAATTACAGCTGCAAGGCTTGCAAATGTACACGATGCTTTGAAGGAAGATGTACTGTGTGAATCCCTTGCTCCAATTTATGCTCCCTCCTTTCCCCCTCAGGTGCGGACTCCTGCAATTCTTCATTTGAGCCTTTAGCACATTGTACCTCAGACTGCATAAGAAAATTACTTCAAAGTTTTCTTTTGTGCACTGAACTAGATCTGTTTGTTTGTTCTGCAGCCAAATGCAAAACCTTCTCCAGCTGAGGCAAGTTTCACCGAGGCTCATCCTTCTGAACCTGCTGCTGGGACTCTGAAATCGTGCCCTGCTGTACCTGGGGATAAGAGGTGAGACACAGGAGATATTGTTACACACTGGGTTTGCTTGGCGTCTGACAAAATCTGGGTATTCCTTTATCAGTCTTGAGTTAATCAGTGCATCCTGTCAGTGGCCCAGGATTATGCTGTGCATGGTGGGAGAATCCTCAGCTGCAGTGTGTGCCCCAGAGCTCCCTGCAGACTGCCTGTGGCACCCAAATACACTTCTGGTAACGTGTTAGTGACTCGGGCAGGATTCACCACTCTATAAATCCTGGGATAGAGTGTAGAAAAGCCAGTTTCACTTGTCTCCTGGATGAAGCTGATGGGATATAGCTGAATTTTGCTCAGTTTCTGGATTTCTCTGAATTCTTACCTGAATAAATGTAGAAAGAGTTGCCCAGTGCGTATCTGAGAACAAAATCTGGATTCATAATGTTTTAGACGCATCTCTAGAGCTTTTTCCCCAGTATTAGTTTGTGGATTGCTTTTCCCAGCTTTTCCAGCACGTTAGGTCACCACAGAGCTGGTTATTAGTGAGATGATTCAGAGGAGGCATCCCCGGGGAGCCTGAGATTTCTGCCTGGGTGGTCTCACAGTAGTCAGAAAGAAACAACTGTTGCTACCTGTAAGTCCGCTGGCGTGTGAACAGAATCGTTCCAGCACAGAAAGACATTTCAGGTTCCCCGAGCCCGGGGCGCAGCCCTGGGAATTGTCACGTTCTGTGGCCAGCAGCAAGCACGGGAACTGTGCAGCCCCTTCTGCCCTTTGCCTGTGCTCCCTCAGGCCGAGAGAGCAGACCCTCAGCCACAGCTGGGCTGACTGCAGTGGCACTTGGCACAGGGCCAGCCTGACGTGGGTTGGTCTTGCTGTCCTGCAAAAAAAAAAAAAATTGTTATTGCAGCATCCCTTTTTAATAAAATGAAAATTTATGTTTATGCAGAACGTTGGATGTTACAGTCAGAATAAAAGAGATTTCTATGAGGCTGTAAGTAAAGGAAAGGATTTATCAAAAGAAACTCAGTATGAAAGGAACTGTAATTTCAGTTGCCATTGATACTCATTGCTAAACTGGTGATAAACTCATCTGTTAAGGAAATAAATGTCAATGTACTTTTGTAATTTAAATGAGAACTTGTAATATGGAAAATATGCTTCCTGTTCAGATCCTTGAAGGTTTGCTTTGAAATGGGAGTCCCCTGTGATGTCTGTTTCATTTTCTTTTATTGTTAAAGTGTTGTGTCACTGATGACATTTCTGCTGAATGCTGCCCAATTATAACATTGAACATCTGCACAGGGACATTATCTCCTCCCAGGGGGATTCTGGGAAACAAGCACATTGGTAAACAAAAGAGTAACTGAAATTATTTGTAGGAAATTTAGTCACTTTGCTGGCTGCCAAAGGTTGAGCTTTACTAACAAAACATTTTTGCCTTTTATAGATAGATCAAACATTAAGGGAAAGAAAGCTTTTATAATAAATACAAGGAAAAAGTTATGGTTTGCACTGTACTTTTAAAAATAATTTTCATGGGTGAGTGGGTGTTGGGGGGGGCAATTTGCTTTGATTTAAGGTATGTGTTTGTAATACCCTTACTACATCATTTAGGCAACTTTTAATTTATTCTTTCTGTGAAGTAAATGAAAATCTACTAAAATGCCCAGGATCACATGCAATAGTATATAGATGTAAGTGTCTTATATTCAGTCTAAAGTTAAACCATATTATCTTGGTGCCAAGGTTCTGGATTTTTAACAATTCAGTTGATGTTTTAATTCCAATTATGGTTTTTGTGGTCAGACGCTGAAACGATTATGCACAAAATTCCCATCCAAGTCGGTGGGAATCTCATGTGTGCAGGTTTTGCAGGCCTGGGGGCATCACCGCACGCAGGCTATTTCCAGCAGAATCCTCTCACCCAGACCTTGGGGAGGGAGAGGAGGAGGAGGCAGGTGGAGCCGCGTGTCCCGGTGCTGTGTCCGTGGGATGAAGGCTGGGAGGACGAGAGCCCAGCCCAGCCCAGGCAGCTGCGGGGAGCGGGTGCAGCATCCACGCCGGGCAGGGACTTTGCCTGCCAGATGGAGAAGTGCAAAGACATTCATTGCACAGCTCAGGTTACCTAAATACCAGTGCACAAACAGGATAGAACCTCATAGAAACAGGAAGATCAAATCCCAGGATTTCACCCACTCACCTGGAGTATTCCCTAGATATCACCTATTATGGGAAGGTGTAAATAATCCCATACAAGGCCACTGACCACAATCTTCCCGGGCCATTGGTCAAGAAGGTCACTGACCCATGGTCCTCTTTTCTAGCCCATCTCAGGTGCCCTGGAAGTGTTTCCATGGTTACCACCGGGCCTGGGGAAGATGCTTTTGTAGCCCTTCAGGCCTGCTCTCCTCTAACACCCATGGTGGGACCCAACAAGCGGGGAACGTGCCCGACGGCTCTGCCGCCCCGGCAGGGCAGGTGTGCCCGGCAGCGCCCCTGCGCCTGTGCCCTCCTCATCCTCACTGCTGTTCCCTCCTTCGGCACCGACCCTCGGACCCCTCCCACGGCCTCCCTTCTGCTCTGCCCTTCTCCTCTTTTTCCTGTGCGTTTCCTTCGGGTTTATTCCCCTTAAACTGACGGCATCAGAAACCGAAAATCTGCTTTGCGCTCTGCCGCATCACAGCCGTGCACCCCAGTGACAGAGTGTTTGCGAATCCGTGCGCGGGGTCCATCTGGGCTGTAAGATCAGGGGATCGGGAGCTGCCGACCGCTGCTCAGGGCAGTGGGACTCATTCTTGCCTGGTCGTTAAGGTTGTTTTGATAAACTCAAATCACACTTACCTACAGTAAAAGCCAAGAATTAATGTGCCTCCATTCCTGTTTTTATTTTATCTTTATATATGTTGGATTAAACAGTAGTTTGTTCTGATCTTGGCAGTATTATAAATTTTGAATTATTCTGTCTAATTTCTTTCAATGACCACTGAAATGATCTGAAACAATCATCCATAATGCTGCAATTAAAAGTGTTACTGCCATGTTTAGGACTGTTGCTGTGGAATGTTGTTCCTTAATTCTTACCTGTTAACTTTTATGGGGGACATAGCTCTTGAAATGGGTGGGAGGGATTCTGTCACACAGGAAGTATTCTATATTTTCTTAATGGGTAAATATTGAATGTCTCCTTTCCTTTGATTTATCTCAACAATATATCTGTCTGCAGTTCCCCCTCCCTCCCCAGCCCAAAATGAATAGTCCTGCTGTTGAAATGAGAGAAAGTATGTTTCTACGTCTTGAAAATAGAACTAAAAATACCTGCTTGACCTGTGGGCTTTCAGACAGCTCGCAGTTGTGGTTAACACGAGCCCCCTGCAGAGATCAAAGGCTGGCCCCATCCTGCTTGAAACACCGCTGTCAGTACCTTGTTGTTAGGCAAAAAGTAAGAGAGTGTTCCCCTCTGCTGTGGAAAAGCAATGTTTATTTGATCTTGGCCCTCTTCTGAATAATTTCGCTAAATCTAATTGCTCTTGATGTTTTACCCAGTACATCATGGGCTTTTTCAGAAGCAGCTCTTTATGCAATGGGTGAAGCTTCAGAATACAGTAAGGACCACTTCAAATATCTCTCATCAAGGCAAAGAACTCTAGATAGATTACTGCAGATCAATCTGTATAAACCCTGCATAAACACTGAAGCTCTTTTAAGTTAAAATGTACTTTACAAAACCCTTATGTTGTGAAAGGTGAAATACTCTGCAATTATTAAGAGAGTTATCATGTGAAAAGAGCTAGAGAGGGCTGTTTAATTCACTGGTCCCTGCCAATTTATGATTAAACAAAACATATTATTAAATTCTTTCCAGGATATTTATTACCATACATTAAGATTTTATGTTACCACAATGTGAACTTCCTGCACGTCAAATGCCAGCCCTGGTTCTAACAGCAGTGATGCTGTTCCTGCCATGTGCTGCTAGAGTGGAATCAAGGAACTTGACTTTTGCTGACAGTTGTGAAGGGCTCTGCAGAGGGCTGGGACATTGGGTTGCTGCTCACGCTTCTGCTGCCCATGCAAATGACTTCAAACTTTGCTGCACATCTCTAAGAGGTTTCCCAGTGAACCCATAAATGGGAGTGACAGCTGGCAGGTGTTTTTCAAGTACAAATCTCTGAAAGCTGAAAATGTGCTTCACTGGTGAGTTCATACTGTATGATCCCACAGCAGGTGAGGAGCAGGGGTGATGTGTAACACCTCCCTTAACTGTGAGACTGGAGCATTTGGGAAATACGGCTCCTCGTCCAAAGTCCTCTGCTGGTTTGGTGTATGACAGAACCTCTGTTTTCTGTCACACAGTTATTGAAAATCTCTCCTTCCTGACCCTCCAGACACCATGCCAGTATCAAGTAGGACGTTCCAATGAATCTGTCTGGGTGCAGAGGGTGCTTTAGGCAGACTCAGAACACAAAGTGGCGGGTGGCAGGTTGTCTCCCTTGGGCAGGAGGACACCAGCTGCTCGAGCACCATTTGTTCCCTCCTTTCCATTGCTCTTGCTGCAGCCAAAGAAGCTGCTAAGGTATGTGGATAGAGAGGAGCTGGTAATGTCTGGGGAGGAGCATGATCAGGAGCAATCTCTGCAGCAGCAGCTGTCAGCCCCATCTTTTAGCAGCTGCAGGAGTAAAACCAGCACTCAGTAAGGAAGGGCTTTTGGTTCAACCTCACACCCTCACCCTTTGTGAGACACAACTGGGCTCATGCCCTGCCTTTATTTTTGCTTCCCTGTAGGTGTTAGATGGCAGCAGCCAGGGTATGGAAGAAAGAGTGGGGGCTGCTCTGAGGTCACCTTCAGTCATTTCACCATTCACCTGCACAGAGCCATCTGAAACTCACTTGGCCCTTGAGCCCCTTGCTTAACTTTCCCAAGCTCCTCTTCTCACCCCCAGCTTTCATTTTCTGCCCACGTTCTCTCATTTCATAGAGCTGCCTCCTGTGGCCCCTTTCTGCTGTTGGTTATTGCTGGCAAACATTCCCAGCTTTCCTGCTCTGCTGAGGACAGTTCTGCTGTAACCGTGTGGCTTCATCAGCACCGGGATGTTCTTTATATCTGCGTGTGCTGCTCCTGTGCCTGGAGAGAGGGTGGCACACGAGTGGGGCACTGGGCTGGCTGGGCCCCAGAGCTGGACCCCCACAGCTGCCTGGGCGCCGGGCGTGTTCAGGACTTGGAGCACAAGCAGATCTTTTGCTGCTTTCTGACCTCTGGGGAAAAGAAAACCCTTCCCTGCAATGAGCCTGTCTATTTAATGAATAAAGCAATTCAGATCAATAAAAGAAAATAGCAGCAGATCTGGAGGAATTCCCTAGGGCCAGAGGCAGCATCTCACATCCTTGTACATGGATTCGCTTCTGTGCACTTCCAGAAGAGCTTTTCCACTGCTGCTGGAGACTGGACCAGGTTCCTCCTCTCCAATGCTCAAGGCACAAACTCTGTCTGGGCTTGGCGTCTCTACAGGACTGGGTTTTGTTCCGAGGTGATGAAGTGATCCCTCCTGGTACACTTGTGACTTTCACCTTCCCATTTGATTTGATGGGAGATTCATAAAGATACAGCTCCTCTAGACATCATCCTTGGCATTTATTTCAACATTAGATAGAATCTGTGATTAAAATCATGACTCTTGACACATTAAACCAAAGTTTAGTGTGAAAAAAGCAGCTTTATCTTGTGTTATGATGAGTTCCTTTATTTCTTGGTTTTTCAAAGCTCCTCCCCAGAAAAACTTTTTAGTTTAAAGACTTTAAATTCAAAACATTTATTAATAATGTAAAGGGCTGCCTGCCACTCAAAAGCTATAAAGAAACTCTAAAATCAAAGTGAAATAGTTTCTTCATCAAAGCAAAAAAAATTCCAACTACAACTTTGGTACAAGCTCTGGTGGTGCTTTGCTGTGTTTTTAAGCCCATTTAATAAACCCATACCAGAGTCAGTCCTCAACACACAAACTTGCAGTCTGTCTCAGCTGGTCACTGTTAACCTGGATGGTACAAAGTACTGCATTTTAAATCTTCTGGATTGTGCTTCTAGTTATATTATTGATTTGTAAGTTTGTTTCAAGAAATCAATTACGTCCAGCTTTTTAAAAAGCCCTCAATTTCTGCTGCTGTAAAATACGAGTTACCTGGGGAGAAACATCTTCCCTCACTGCAAACCTGCAGCTCCCATAGGGTCCTTACAGACTGAGCATCTTGCTGGGTTTGGAAGTGGTGCCTTTGAGAAACGCACGTTTGATCCACACGTACCAGGGGTACAGCAGCTCTAACTCGGGGCTCACCGCGGTGTGTGAGGGCGTTCGAGCGCCGAGGGGCAGAGCAGAACCTAGCCCCGTCAACAGGCGCTGGTCCAGAGCCTTCCCCCAGAGCCACTGGGGAGCCCCTGCGAGGCTCCGATTGCAAGAAAACAACGTGAAGGCAACCTCAGAAAAAAAAGGTGGCTGACAAAATGTTTTCCCTTGGTGGAAACGAGCGTCAAATTACGTTTCACTACTATTTGTTTGCTTTGGAAAGGGGGCTAGGGATTTTCACCTTGTCCTTAGGGCAGCAATTTGCTCACCTTACACTTTCTAGTACTGAAAACATTTGTTCAGATTACTGTGTTTTCGTTTGATTTGTTCTCTTGTTTATATAGAAGTTGCTTTTACATAAAATCCAGTATAATTATTGGCACGATTTGTTCTGCACTATAGATTATATCAAACTGTCTGGGACATACAGTAGGAAATTGGTTTTCTTATGTTGCTTTAGGTCCCTAAACCCCTATCCACAATCAGATAAATCACTAGACGTACCAAGCCCGTTGAATCGAAGTCTCCGTGATGACAGAACCTCCTGACACAGTTTTTGGGCGTGGATCTGAATGTCTATCACCAGGCTGAGGCTTCTCAGCAAAATCAATGCCGTTCCAAATCCCTCTGCGGGGGCAGAGAGAAGGGAGGGCGGGGAGGGGTCGGGACAGGAACCGGGGGCACTTCGGGCCGGGGGAGCTGTGGGGGTGCAGGTGCCCCCCGAGGATGAGTTCGGGGGAACCTGGAGGGACCCGTTTGAGGGAAGCTCTCAGTGGGTGGAATGGGGCAGATGTGGGGGAGATTGGGGTCTGCAGGAACCGGAACAGAGGGACCAGGGAACTGCTCAGGGAAGGGCAGGGCTGAGCCCCGCGCTCTCTGAGCTGCTGCCAGAGCAGGAAACTCCCTCTGGCCGGTGAGGAAAAGCCTCTGAGAGCTGGGACCTGCTCGCAGCTCCCCTGCTGCCGGCCTGGTGCTGGTACTGACCCCCTTCTGCACTGCTGTCTTTGGGGCACCGAGTCTGGAAATGGCACTAAACACAGAAAATGGTATCAGCAAAGATATCCTAAACCAGTAGTGTTCATAAGTATTTGAAAATCAACTTCCAAGCAATAAATGTACTATTTTGGCAGTGCATTGAAAATAATTTTCTAGGAATTCTTGAAAGATAAGGTCATTCATTTTTCCTTGTAGTAACCGCTGCAGTGACATCTTCTCGCTGTCCCCAGAGTGACTGGAGTCCTTGTTCCCTTCCCTGTGCCACAAATGCACTGGGTGGGACCTGCAGCTTCACATTCGTACCCTTCTGCTGGGCTTTCAAATATTTCTTAACCAAGTAGAAATGCTTGCTGTTAGATGATGTAATGGGAGTTTCAGAAGATTACTATAAATAGTTTTTTCCCAGGAACTTACTGGAAAGATTTTTGGGATCAATCAGAACAGCAACAAAAGAAACAAAGAAAAAACCTGCCTAATTAACCAAACACCCAAACCCTGCAAACACGTAGCATTTTACAATGCTGCATATATAGCCAGAATTGGAGATTTAGCTTTTTTCCAGAATATCCTTATTATAGAATAGTTTAGGCCACACGCTTATTCTGCTGAATAAACTGGGTAGTGGAGAGGGATTTCCTGGCAGCATTTCAGTCACACAGTCACTTCCCTCTGAACTCATGGAAATATAGAACCAAGGTTTTTATGCTTATAACCACATTCAAGAAAGTACTAAAGATTTTGAAGTGGTTTTTAAATATTTATTTATTTTTGTGCATTATGTCAGACATATCACCAGGAGCTTTTTATGCATTAACTAAATTAAAATGCTGGGACACTTTTCACATAGTTCTGTTGTGAATAGTGACATAAAATATCTTTCAGAATGGCTGAAAACATCTATTCTTTGGGTCCAGCAACAGTTAAACTCCTAGCTGGCACTTTGTGAAGACATTTTTTAATTTGTGACTCTCTTTGTGACCTGCAAGAAGAGTGGAAATCATCAAAATGAATTTCCAGCACCAGACTTCCTGTTTACATTGTTCGGGGGTAGTTACAGCTTGTTAACATGGACTTGCTGTTCATGGCTAATGATACAATTGAGTCATCTCCGTGCAGTTCTCAGCCATTTAAAACTGTCGTAAAATAACCCAAATAATGGGATGATCAAAGCAATGCAGCCGACTCTGCATGAGAGTGTGACTGCAGCATCTGCAACCATTACTATGGAGTACTATAAATATATTCCGAGTAGTACAAAAGAGATATTCAGGTTACAAAAACTACAGTTCAGACCGGGATAGAATCATAAAATAAATATTCAGCTATGCTTGAGGTCCTTGAATATTCCCCTAAACGCCTTTGGGTGACTGCTGTGATGTGCCTAATTCCCAGTGAACAGGTACCCAGCACTGGTTTGAGAACGAGGGTTCATTAAAGCGTCTCAAATCAAGCATACAAAAAGGGAGATACAAAGAATGATTAGAAGCCTTTGCTGGGTTTTGTTGTTTTGGTCTTTTTTCTCCTTCCAGTTGGCTGCTTACCACAGGTGATTCCAGGTTTCTTTGTGGGAGCTATGATACATATGCTTTGCTGGGTCTGGGTGATTGCAGAAAGTGTTTTATTTTCCATGAAAAGCTTTTAGTCGTCATTGCACAGAGTGTTGCATAAGTCAATGATAAATCAAACTAATATATTTTAAAAACTAAGCATTGGGAGGTTTTGTAGTTTAAAAGAAATCACAAAAAAGCACAAGGGCTGACTTTTTATCACCTCTCCTTTGAGATCCAGTTTATTTCATCATGATGTGAAGCATGTAGTACAAAACAAGATGACCTGTTTTCATCCTCGCTATAATTCCACTCCAGTAAAAAGCCTTATGCCAGGAATGAATTTGTCCCTATGTAAAAAAGGTCTTCACTCCTCCCAAGAGGAGACTGAAACTGGGTTCTGTCTGTTTTCATCAAGTCTCTTTATCTCACATCAAGGGGAGCTGATTTAACACAAGGAATTCCTAATATGAGTCACTTGTCATTCAGGCTCTTCTGGTTGAGGATACAGCGATTCCAGCTTTGTTTGGCACAGCCCAAAGTACCTCGTTCAGCAAGCCCGGCCACTGAGGGCAGAGCTGGCAGCTGACCCACATGGGCTCGGCTTCTGAGTGTGACAAACAGTACCAAAGCGATGTGAATATAAATAAACCTTAATTACGGTGTTTTCTTCTAAATATGTGTGGTGTATCGGGATGGATCTTCCATGTTTCACTCAGGAAGCACTCAAAGTAGACTGTAGCAGCATACCGGGAATAAAAAAATGATAGCATGGCTTTTAGATTTTAGTGAGCATTTAGATGGAGGGATTTTTGATTGGTATGTACTCCAGAACAGTACTGACTGTATAGATCTCTCAACAAATAAATTACAGTTATTTTCTAGACATCAAAGTGATGGGCACTAAAATGCTTCCTCACTAGCTTTTAGATATATATAGATATAGATATAGATACATATATAACACTTCTATAGGTATTTGACATTACATTGCTTTTCTGAATAAGTGGAGTTCTTGTAGCTTTCTTGGGATCTTATCACACAAATTCTTTCCAAGTAACTTACAGGTAGACTTTTAGTTTAATTTCTGGCCATCAGTAGTGGAAATGTTCAGTAGAGGCAGAGAGTGCCTTTTTTTTGATGCCCATACAAGAGAAGCAAGAGACAGGAAATATGTAACATGATTGCAGTCAGTTTCCTTGTCACTTGTCCACCATTTTAATTTCTTGGTGTAGTGAGAACCCTTCCAAAACCCTCAGAAAAAGCTGCCACTGCTGTTGGCCGGAATCAGACACTGTCAGTGTCTGAAAGGGACATTGCTTAAAGGTAGTGGGTAAGAACTACCAAAATGTTCAGTACTGTAATTTATTTCAAGTTGAGTTCAGGAATTTAGAGGGAAAAATAAGTCATCTAAATCAAGCTGGGGTAATAAATCCTGTAAGTTTGTAATAGATCTGAATACTTTTTATGTTTTCCTTGAGAAGAGCATTTGAAAGTGCAGATGTGAGGGTCGTTATCTTAATGACACGGCAGAAGTCTGGGCAGTCACAAAAGCTTTCTCACATAGTCAAACTGTCTTGGGAGAATCTAATTTGCTGTTGAGGTATAATACCAAACAAATGCTTTTCATTAAGGAGCTGCATGAAACAGGATCAGTCTAACAAGAGCACTAGGCCTTTGAAATGTAAACAAAGTGGCTCCTCAAGGTAACATCCTCTGCCTTTAATTGAATCTGCCTCGAAAACAGCAGTTTCCTTGGCAGAAGAAAACAAACTTTTACTGGCACACTGCTTCACCCCTCCAGCTTCTACCTGGCCACATTTGCTGTCGGGGGAGCTCGTAAGAAAATGAATACTGTTTTCTGAGTGTTGTAAAACCTTAGGCTGCTGCCACAGCCCTGAGTTCAGCTGGGAGGTGGCGAGGTGTGAGCAGGAGGCTCTGAACAGCAGCAGCTCGGTTTGACACCACTGTGCCCTTGCACCAGCACTGCTCCGTGCAGGGTGAGCACGCCCTGGGCCTTGCGGTTCCTGCACGAGGAACAAGCCCAGACCTCTGGCTTTGGAGAATTCTGGCTCCAGAGCCCGTGCCTGTCCCTCCAGTTCACCCTGAGGTTATTCCAGTGAGGAAGACGTGGCAGGGCTGGTGTGATTTTTCTGCTCTGTGACTATCTGAGGCTTGATTATCAACAGGTATTCAATCCCTGATATAGGAACAGATATTTATGGGGATTTTTCTGTACAATCACAGCTTTACAGTTCTGAAAATAACCAAGCACAAGTACCTGTACAAAATCATTTTACAAGATTCTGTCTGTACCTTTTAACAAAGAAGCACAGATGTTAAAGATAGGATGAATTCAGTTCTTTTGGATCTGGAGACATGGCTAAATGCTTTTAAAATCTTAACTGTGTTGACACTGTTAGACAGAAAGAGAATTTTATCCAAATCTGGTTCTCCTACTGAAATTTCTAGTAGTAAGAGTCATCAAGTCACAGTGCTGCAGAGCACTTCTGTGTCAGAGCTTGGAAACCGGGGGAAGGACAGCAAATAAATCTCTTATAGATGTTTAGAAACCAGCAGACTCGGCTCTTAAATTCTGTAATCAGGAGCTGTGTTGCATTAGCTGCTGGTTGTTAGACCTGACTGCAGCAGTGAGCACGTTCCCCCAGTGCAGTCTGCTGGGTGCAGGTGTCTGCTCCATTTCGGAGTTAGAGACTCCCAGCACAGGAACAGAACTTCAGACTTGCAGAGAAGCCACTGCTTAGGGCAGCTGTTAACTGCAACATCAGAATATATTGTATTACCCACAGTGCTGTGAAGACTTTTAGGCCACAGAGATGCATTTCCTTCAAGCATTCTCTGTTGGCAGCCTGATGCAAAGCCCAGCAAAGTCAGTGGAGGGGGATTTCAGAAGGAGCCATGGGGCAGTGAAGAGGAGTTAATTACTGAACCTCTCTGCACTGTACAGCAGTGCTGGTTTCCAGTCTCCACTGATTTTCTGTCTTTTTAAGGTTTGATTTTCTAGCACTTTTCTATGCCCTTTTCTATGCACTTTCACAGCATCCTAAGACAAGTTTCAGTGGAAATACAAACATCTGGCTTGGCAGACACGTTCCTTCACTAATACAGCCACCAAAGAAACACAGTTTTTAGTAAAAGGAATTAGAAACAACCAGAGGTAAAAGATCCCATAATGTTTGTAATAATTTCTCTTAGAAAAGAAAGTCTGCCAAATTTAGAAGTCATGAAATGCAAAACTTTACAGGCTAGGCAATCAGCTATAGTGTATAGAAGACTTTACATGGGAGATTTAATATCTCATAGCAAAATGCCATTTATTATTGGGATATGCTATGCAAAATGTGAAAAACGCTCATCACTGGAGACATTTTTCTTTCTCTTTCCCCTGTCATGGTGAGGAAATGTTCAGCTAAGTGGAAATGTCCCACAGTGCATAGTCAGAGCTTTCACCAGATATCCTAGCAAATGTATTTGTCAGGCCTGCAGTTTTAATGAGCAGCAACCCTAAAAACTTCCCTTTTTTTTTCTCTTTGTCCCAAATACTGGTATTTTCTATGGTTTTTAGGGGGGTAAAAGATTGTTTACCCTTTAGAGAATAAATACTAAAGTCAGGGAAGAGCCTTCAAAGTGCATTAAATAAAATTTAAACCTGCACTGAGGGTATTTCACGAATATAATTTCTAAGTTTAGTCTCATCAACTGAAGCTTTCTCTTTTGTGGGGATTTTTATTCAGTGTGCAGTAAACGCTCCAAGCCTTGGTGAAGAATGTGTTTTGACTAATTTCAGTTTTATGGGTGTCAGTTAAGAATACCATGTGTCTCGATGTCAGAAGCTGCTTCTTTGTACTTTGTGGCCTCGTGGTTCACAGCTTGTCAGAGCAGGGGTGGTTTTGTCTTTTTGAGCTATGTCTAATGTTTATTGGAGATTTTACACCTGGACCATGAAAGCTCCCTAACAAACGGGCGCTGATTTCAAGCGCAACATCCTCCGAATTTCTGTTTGATTCTTAGGCTCCTGTGTAAGCAACAGAAGGGCACATGCCAAACCCGACAATGAATTCAAAAAACTATCTAGAGCTAAACCCAAATCCCCACACATGTAATGGGATGGGATTTTCCCAGCATTTTCTTTCTGCTCACTGCCATGGTTGACATCCTATTATGGATGTGAATGTGCTTTCCCTTTCCTTTAAGTATGCAAACTCTTGGTACCAATTTTCTACTTTCTGGTAGCTTCATACTAAACCCAAGAGCTTTCCTGAACAGACTGGGAAAACAGTTTAGGAAATGTGATTTTCAGTAAAAACTTAAACTGAGAGTGAAGCAGAATCCTTGCTGTGTATTTTTTACAGTTGTATGCAAAGGGGCTTCCTTGGATCATTGCTGCTGTTCTGGGGGCATCTCTCTTTGGCTGAGAATTTAAACAATCAAAGTCCACAGGAAACAGAAAGTTGTTGGAGGAAAGAAAGAGAAAAATGACTGAAGATTCACAGCACAATGGGCAGTACTGCCCAGGGATCTCTGCCTCGCTGGGACAGCAGGAGCAGACAGAAGCTGGGCTCTGTGCTGAGCTGCTGCCTGTGAGGGTGAACTGAAACGAGGCAGGTCCACAGCTTTTCTACCTGAGCAGCTCCGACTGACCTTGGATGGATCACTGGTGTTCCTTCTCCTGCTGGCAGGGAGTGCCCCTGTCCTGAGCAGGAAGGGATGGTTTACACCACACCTGTGTGTGCTCAGCAGCTCCCTGGCTCATCTCTGGCTCTGGTATTGCCACAGCCAACAAAATCATCCCACAGTACGGCTCAAATGCAGCATTTTGGTGTGGTGTTCCTGGAAGTGCTGCGTGGAGCTCCAGTTCTGAACCAGAATACCTCCATGGTATGCTCTGTGCATGCAGTGGGGGAAGGGGGATGATCAAAGGAGATGATGATCAAGGATCTTATTTCTCTGCCTTATCTAGTTCTTGTTGCTACATAAATAATGCAAATATAAGTGCAGTCACAGGGATCCCAGTCTTCCCTCAGCTATGAATATATTCTAATAGATTTAGTCAATTATAACAAAGATACAAAAATGACAGAAGTCTTTATTTATTACAGCAGAGCTTCTACAACAATTATACAGTTCCAGTAAACCTAAATTCCTCTTTGAAAGGTTTATTGTATGAATACTAAACTTTGTACCATCCTGGGGCCTGAATTAAAACCATCCGTTGGGCAGTGGCATTTCTGGGTAGGATTGGGAAGGTGGGGAGCTTGAAAAGAAAGAACAAAGTCCTGGTTCCAGTGGCTTTAATTTGTTAAAGATCTTGTTAGGGCTATAAAACTTTACCAGGTACTGTAGCTGCTTAGGTTAAGGAGGGAGGTCTGGCCTGGCCATTCATACCAAGAGGTTGTTTCAATTCCCAGCCTTGAGGTTTATAGGCTGTCGTGTACTGAGCTGGTCCTGAACCATGAGTTCATTGAATATTTTGAGAGTTTGAGGCTGCCTTTCCTCTCTGCCTTAGATTCTTAGTAACTACTGGAACCTGAAACTGTTTGATCCAATCTGTGGCAGCGTTTTGTATATTCTTTTGGAAGAGAGAAAAGGTTTTGTTTTCTTCTTCTACCATGCAATAATTCAAGAGAACAAAGCAGTCAGGAAGCACAGCATTTTTTCCTTCTTCTAAGCACAGCCTCCTTCTAATAACATGCTTAATATCTCTAGCATTCATCAAAGGATTATTTAAAAGAAACAGAGCCTGTAGGTGTGATACTAATTACATATGTGAAGATGGATGTTATGCCAGGGCTAAGTGTCTGGATTACTGGTGATGAATGGGAGAGGGCAAGGCAAAGCCAAGGCCACACCAGGAAAACTTCTCTTTTGCATCTCAGCTTGCTCTTTGGCAACTGCACTCCCAGAGTTCACAAACAGACATTTGTCACACTCTGAAATTGACATTTAGAGGCTCTGAACTGTAGGCAGTCAAGGAAATGAAGAGACCATCGTTTCAGCAGGCTTTGGATAAAGCCCAGAGGCACAATTCACTTCAGAGACAGGTAGAACACTGAGTCAATTTCATAAAAAGATAACATTTGCACGAGGACAGATGCAGACAAACAGCCTGGCAGGGCCAACTCCCCAGCAATTTGCTTTTCTCCGGATCAGTTTCCTTGTTAAAAGTCTCAAAAGAGCGTTCTCCCGAGAGCAGAGCCCGCAGCTGCCCGCGGTCTGACAGCCCTGCCTGGGAAGCAGCTCGGTGCTTTGGCTCGGTGCAGCTGCAGGGGTGAGGACACCCGCAGTGAGCACAAAACAGCAAGAGCCCTCGGCCGGGATCAGCCATCCTCCGGTGCCAGGAGTGCAGGAGCTTGCAAGGTGCTTCTCGCTCCTGAGAAAAAAATCCAACAAACTTACTGAATTCTCCAGGAACTCTTACAAGTTTCTTGAAATCATTCCACAGCCAATTAGAGCAAATAGAAAGATAAATCTCAGAAAAGTGATGAAAAAAAACCCACCAGCTTCAGAGGAGTTCATATCTGGCCTTTGGAGTGCTCTCCTAAATTCGTGCCTTTTGCAACTACACTGGCTTCAGATAATTTACAGGAAAAATAAGTTTGAGCAATTGTTTAGTACATCTTGCACTGGCATCTTAAGCTGCCACTCTGGTTCCCTTATCACCTGTGTGGCAGGAATCTGACAGTCTGTATTTAAAGTATTATTAATAAGACTTTTAAATTACACTTGTGCTTGAATGAACTAAATGCTTCCACATGACAAATTGATATGAATGGTTTTAATAAACAGAAAATGAGAAGTAGGTTCATCTGCCCCTGGGGGCTTAGCTGGCTCCATTCATTCTTCTTATTAAACCCTGTCTGTAGGGCCCCGTTGTTTGCATTGATTGATTACCTGACTCACCATAAACTCGGGTTTCTCCTGGGCTACCATTTCGTAGGGCAGGGAGGTCCCAGGCTCAAAGTATCTCCACTAATAAGACAGATTAACAGATATTCCATGGACCAAAGCTTTCCCTGGCTGCAGTAAAATGTTTCTCAAGGGAGACTGGACAGCAGCAGATGAGTCAGAACTCTTACAGCTTAGACCATGTTTTGTCAGTATGAAATGCTTCCAGCTAACTCATTTGGCAAGAGATTAGAAGCTAAACAAAATTAGGTCCATGCTTCTTTTCTTTCCCTCTTAAAAAACCCCCACACAACCCAAATACTGTAATATAATGGTAATAAAATCAAACAGAACTATAGGAACAAGAGCAAGTATTCCTCTTGCCTTTCCCTGTTCCAGGTAACCCCCACTACAAAATAGCAGTCTTTGTTTGGAATGAACGCTATCAAGTTTATGACCCATGTCAGCAAACATTCATCACAGGAGTGAAGAAGGGATGTGCCTATCCTCTGCTTCACCTTTGACAGAGCATTTTATAAACTCTGGTTCTAGAACTGAAAGAAAGATTCTGCAGGAATACCTGGGGCAAATAGATATGGAGATTATGGTAACTGTATTATTTCACTGGTTTGACATGGCAAAGTAAAATTGAAAGTAAGAAACCTATCTGATCTAAAACTGTATTTACTCCAAGAACATAAACTATCATCTAATTGAATTTCAAGTTGAATTTTTAATAAACTCAAAGCCAAGGACAGTGAAAACATTAAAAGCAAATTCTACTGTACGTAACTGCACAAAATTAGGATTTCTGGAGCAATTTCCCACTTATGTCATGGACTTTGAATGGTTGCTTTTTAATATATTCTGTTTTAGAGGCTGAATATAAGAGGGACCCTATTTCTTATGGTGAAATTCTCCACTGTGCATCACTTTGGCACTACTTACAAAGCTTAAGGGATGCCCAGGCCTTGTTCAGGCCCTAACGGGGGGGGATGATGTGAATTTACAGGGGGATGATTTGAATTTCCAGTAGATGAGTTATGCCTGAACTCCAGTGGGCAGTTTTAGATAATGAATTGCATGGCTTGGGTTCTCCTGTCACATCAGGATGGAGGCACATCTGTGTCACTGCCTCAGAGGTTGAACTGTCCCAGCAGCTGAATGAACCAATGCTGATTACACAGGAGGAAAATACACCATAATGACCTCAGATATTGATCTCAATATTGATCAGAATAAAGACCTGTGACTGATGGTAACTATGGAAACTATTTAGATTCCTTAAATCTTATCCATAGGTTAAGACACCACTTTTCCTACAGGACATCAGAGGTAACCATCTATCCTAAGCCAAGCATCACAGACAGAGATTCTTGTTTCTGTCCAAGAGAACTCAGCTGTGGCCTGCAAGGGTGGCTGCATGCCCTGCTTTTTGGGATCTGCCCCTCACCATTGAGCTGTGGTGTCACTGGAGGCTCCAAAACTTCATTTGAACATGACCTCTCCAGCTACAAAGTGCTGACTCCGTGTCAGTCAGCAGGAGTTCTGATGTTGACTTCCATGGCAGCAGATTTGGCCTTTTTTGTCTGAGAACCATCCTGGATCCTCAGAAGGCTCCTGCTCGTGGAGGTTGCAGTGCTTGGTTCACACTTCCCTTGGGTCTGCTTCTTTATTAAGCTTGGACAAAGAAAACACCAAATGCTATGAAATCAGGAATTCAGTATTTTACACTCGTAACACTCTCATTAAATATGGGAACACTTAATGAAGCAAGAGGCAAAAAGCAAGAGTACCAGGCAGACGGAAAATAAGTAGCTTGAAATCATAATCATTAGGAGTGTGTACTTTGATATTTGGGTGGTAGTTTGCCAACCAATGCAGTGGAATGTTACAATGGAAAAGATGACAACATTGAGATCGTTGTGACAATGTCTGATTGTTATTTGTGTGTAATTTAAGGAGTAACGTAATCTTCTTCTGTGCTAACACACATCAAAGAAACAAGGATCAGTATGGCCAAAGAGGGCAGTTTTATAATTTCCAGACCGCGCTTCTTACAGTACAATTTTTGTACAAACCATCATTAATTCTGTGTATAAAGTACATGCTCAATGCAGCTCATGTGCCTTCTCTTCAGAACTTTTCTCCACTAAACTTCTTTGTAGCCTTTATTTTCCCGTTCTTTATCTGTGTATCCCCAGTAGTTGAAGGATGTCATGTGATGCAGTTGTGTTAAACCCGTGTAAAGAAAAATAGTTCAGTTAATACTTGGTGAGAGAAATGAAACTGCACTTTCAGACTTATGTCTGTGCAAAGTAGTGACCAACTATTTTCAAAACACTGTCCTGCCCTTTTAAAATTATATTTACCAGTTTAAAGCTGCAAACCACTTTAATAAGCACAACATAATCAATCCCAGACTAGCAAGAACTTCAAGTATCTACAAGTAGTTCACCCTTACCAAAAGCCCCTGTAGGCATTTCGGTGCCTGACACATGTGCACATAGGTATTTATTTATAAAACACACATGGTTGTACACATGTAATAGGCATCCACATTACAGTGTTTAGGTAAACGGTTAATTCAGTTAGCCTTTTTGCTATTGATGTATAAATACATCTGCATCCAAGAACCGGCTTTCCATGGACAGAGGCTGAGCAGTCCCTGGTGGAGGTGGAGAGGAGCTGGAGAGGCCTGGCCGGGGTTGGAAGGGTGCAATGTGTGTGTATGTGAGTGTGTGAGTGTGTGCCCAGCACAGGGGACACTGCCGGTG
>VZRO01006438.1:44039-64665 GCA_013397915.1 Daphoenositta chrysoptera
GCCGCCACAATGGGGCCGGCGGGCGGCAGCGCCGGGCGCACCGCGCTGCTGCTCTGCTGGCTCAGCGGCTGCTGCGCGGCCATCAGCTCCATGGACATCGACCGCCCCGGCGACGGGAGGTGCCAGCCCATAGAGATCCCCATGTGCAAGGATATCGGCTACAACATGACCAGGATGCCGAACCTGATGGGGCACGAAAACCAAAGGGAAGCTGCCATTCAGCTGCACGAGTTTGCCCCCTTGGTGGAGTACGGGTGCCACAGCCATCTGAAATTTTTCCTGTGCTCCCTCTATGCCCCGATGTGCACGGAGCAGGTTTCTACCCCGATCCCAGCCTGCAGGGTGATGTGCGAGCAGGCGAGGCTGAAGTGCTCCCCGATTATGGAGCAGTTCAATTTTAAGTGGCCAGACTCCTTGGACTGCAGCAAACTGCCCAACAAGAACGACCCCAATTACCTGTGCATGGAAGCCCCCAACAACGGGTCGGATGAGCCACCCAGGGGCTCCAGCATGCTGCCACCCATGTTTCGTCCCCAGCGGCCCAGCAGTGGCCACGATCTGCAGCAGCACAAGGACAGCCTCAGCAGAACGTCCTGCGAAAATCCCGGCAAGTTCCACCATGTGGAAAAGAGCGCTTCCTGCGCGCCACTCTGCACGCCAGGGGTTGATGTTTACTGGAGCAGGGATGACAAACAGTTTGCTGTCATTTGGATTGCCATCTGGTCCATCCTGTGCTTCTTCTCCAGTGCTTTCACTGTCCTCACTTTTCTCATAGATCCTCAGCGTTTCAAGTACCCCGAGAGGCCCATTATCTTCCTCTCCATGTGCTACTGCGTCTACTCAGTGGGGTACATCATCCGCCTCTTCTCAGGTGCCGAGAGCATCGCCTGCGACAGGGACAGCGGCCAGCTCTATGTCATCCAGGAGGGGCTGGAGAGCACTGGCTGCACCATCGTGTTCCTGGTGCTGTATTACTTTGGGATGGCGAGCTCCTTGTGGTGGGTGATCCTGACTTTAACGTGGTTTCTGGCGGCTGGGAAGAAGTGGGGGCACGAGGCAATCGAGGCCAACAGCAGCTACTTCCACCTGGCCGCCTGGGCCATCCCGGCCGTGAAGACCATCATGATCCTGGTCATGAGGAGGGTGGCTGGAGACGAGCTGACAGGGCTCTGCTACGTTGGCAGCATGGATGTCAATGCCTTGACGGGGTTTGTGCTCATTCCTCTGGCTTGTTACCTAATCATTGGCACTTCTTTCATTCTTTCTGGGTTTGTGGCCCTTTTTCATATCAGGAGGGTGATGAAAACAGGTGGAGAAAACACCGACAAGTTGGAGAAACTTATGGTCAGGATTGGTGTCTTCTCAGTCTTGTATACAGTGCCTGCAACTTGTGTGATAGCTTGCTATTTTTATGAGAGATTGAACATGGATTATTGGAAAATTGTGGCAACTCAACAGAAATGCAAGATGAACAATCAGACTAAAAATTTAGACTGCATGATGAACAACTCTATCCCAGCAGTAGAAATTTTTATGGTTAAAATTTTTATGTTATTAGTTGTGGGCATTACTAGTGGCATGTGGATCTGGACTTCCAAGACTCTTCAATCCTGGCAAAATGTTTGTAGTCGGAGATTAAAGAAGAGAAGTAGGAGAAAACCTGCAAGTGTTATTACGAGTAGTGGAATCTACAAAAAACCTCAACATCCACAGAAAACTCACCTTGCAAAATATGAATCAACATTACAACCGCCCACTTGTGTGTGACCAGGTTTTAGAAAAGACTGTGTCTCACCTTACAGACTTACAAATGTCCAAGTAGCAGTCAGAAATTTAAAAATGAATGGTGCTTTTTTTGTCAGAACAATTTAATATCTCAAGGCACAAAAATGTATCATGCTGAATTCAGGACCTGGTGAAAAACTGAAGGTAAACATACTCATTGAAAGGTTTTCAGTGAAAGAAATATTGTGAATTGAAACAGTCTCTTCTGTTACTAATTTGTAGTTAAGAATTACATCCATCCCTCAGATTAAAAGAAAAACAACATAAAAACAAAACCAAACACAACGATCAACACCTATTTAACTTTTCCATGTAGCTGGGCTGGATTTTCTTCAGCTCTCTGGGTAACAAGGTATAGTCGGGTTTTATGGAGCAATGGTTTGATTGTACAAGTGCCCGAGTGAGCATTGTCTCTCCAGGGACACGGGGGTCCCGCGGAGGCCTGTCCTCAGCAAGGATGCTCTCTGGGAAAGCAACCTCCGTGATAACTTTAAAATCCTTTACAACTCCTCTCAGCCTACTGGGTTTGGAGTGCCTAAAAATAGGCTCAATCTATAATGCTCACCAATATTCTTTCACCAAAAGAGAAACTTCCTGCACCAGACACAAACTTTGTGAATAAGAATAATGTGCAATACATTTTTTTTTCTTACCATGACATGAAAAGAGAAACAAGTATTTTGCTGTACATAAAGACAACAAAAGAAATCTCTTAACAAAAGAACTAAGAGGTCTAGTCCTCAGAAACCCTTTAGTGTTACATTTTGTGGCTTTTTAATGGAAATCAAGCCAATGTTATACACGTTTGGACTGATTTGTGCAAAAAAAAAGGGGGGGATCAATTCAAAGAGACCCAAAGGGCTTATTGACTCTTTCTATTGTTAAACAAATTCTCACTATGAATAGATCAAGAAGCACTAGATTCTGCAAAGGGAAGCTTTGTATAGAGTGATGCTCTTTACTGTGCTGGGGGTGCACAGTTTTGTGCTGTATATATTTGTAATATACAATTATTTTTCATGCTCCACTATTTTATTAAAAATAAAATATGTTCTTTAGTTTGATAATTTTGTGTGTTCTAAACTTTCTCGGATGTGCTTTGCAGTTAATAAACTTGTTTCCTGGATTATTTGATAAAAGCACACTTTGAGTATAACAGTTGTTGTTATACTTGCCTGCAAGTATAAATAGAGAGAACAGTAATTTACTCGAAAGAAAATGCAAGTTTGAATGAAATAAATGGATTTTGAAGTTGCACCTTTCTGTGAGCCTCTGCAACTGAGAAAACTGAACGGGAAGAAGCTTTGGTGATGTAAAAAGCTGCAGTGATGTAGAGCAGTACCATGTTTACAAAGCGCTGAGATTACAACAGTGATCCTTGGTTAACACCCCTTTAAAATTTGCATAGGCTGCGTTCAGCGTGTTAAAGATCGCTGGCTCACTCCACACAGCTGGAGCACAATTCGGCCTCTGCCCTTCAGGGAATTCTTCCCCCTTTCTACCACCACTGAAAGTACCACCATTTGTGGAAGGACTTAGGGCAGGCCGGGCAGTGCAAACGCAGGATTTGAATGCTCCTTCAGGGAAGTTATCTGATGATGCTCAAACTGTAAATACATTTCCAAGAAGGTTTTAGTGGAGTGTGGCTCTGTGTGAACCTGAAGTTTTCCGTGCAGTTTCGCAGCTGATGGCCAGGCTGGGTGATGAGCTGGTGAGGCAGGGACAGAGCTGACAGGCTGCTCCAGAGGAGCCTTTGTCACCTCTCATCACACAGAGAGCAAGGTCTTAAAGGACCTGGGCAGAGTGGGGACCCTTGTGACAGGCATGTTGTGGCTGGGAACTTTCCAACAAAAGGTTCTTCGGCAGTGGTCTGGTTTTTCAACTTATCTGTGCAGTGTGACAGTTAAATCTGTGCCTTGTACTCTTTCTAAGCGTTCCCAGTAGTGACTAGGAACTTGAGTGACAGAAATGATCTTGCAGGTATTATTAATAATCTTTATGTCTAAAGTGCACATATAGAAAGCAGCTTTTGATATAAAATTTATCTTTTGAGGAAGAGAAGATATCTTTTTGCTCTTTTGTGCCAGTGTGCCACTGTTTGACACACACAAGATGTCCTGGAAGTTAATCCTGTCAGAGGACACTGTGCTGGAGCCAAAGCAGGACATTGCACTAAACAAATCCACTTCTGAAACTGCTGAATTAATGCCTGTGCATCTGTATATGCTCTGGTTCAACCAGTGGTGTCAGACCCTGAGAAACACGGAGTTTTAAAACCACCTGAGCACTGCAGATTGCAGCAGGAGCCCTCCAGGTGTGAGTTGTGTTGCTGTGCTGTCGCCTCGCCAGGGACACGTGCGCCTCCCAGGAAATTCACCTCTGCCACGAGGGTCAGTGCTGGCTGTAGCAGGGACAGCCTTGCTGGGGGAAGGGTCTCAGGCTTCGCTCTGACCTGCATCAGGCTCTGAAATTACCATCTCACTGTTTCTGTAGGCTATGGAATATTATTTGCTTTCATTGGTGATGATGAATTCCTACAGCCTGCTATCAGGATTCTGGAAGAGAAAAAAAGTGAAGAAAGATGTTCAGAGTTCCTGCTGCCATTCTGAGTTTATTCAGTTGTCAGCTTAGGCCCTTCATTGTCACCAGTGCAGAACTGCACCTTTTTCTATGAAAATGCCAAATAATGCTTGGCTGGGTGCACCGTGTTACAAAGAGATTCTTGCTAAACTGTAAACCAAGTATTCAGATTTTATTTCATGTTTGCAGTTATTCAGGAATTATTTGCAGGGTTACTGGTAAGCAAATGAGATTCCTCAAGTACATAATGACGCTAATTTCTTTACATCAGGGCTAGTACACTGTAAATGCAGCAGAGTGTCATGATTGGCTTTGAGGACAGCTTAAGAATTAATTAATTCAGAAATTGTACTTCTGACTGTCCTGTAACTCCTTACAATCTTAACATTTAATACTGAAGTAGCTACTTAAGGAATTGGAAGCTTATTACTGTTAAGGGAAAGTGATATTCTTATTTTCAAAACAATTCATTTAATATAGCATTATTCATAATTAACACAGATTTGTATTCTTGTCTTAGAAGGCTGCATATTAGTTAAATTATAATAATACTAAAAGTCATTAAGACAACCTCTCAAAAATATTAAACTTCTTTTTTTTCCACTGTATTTTATAATTTTAGTGAAATCATGTTTGTATTTTTTCTTTGTTGAATTTTATAGGATTTTTCTTTACTATCAAGGCCCAGTAGGTATTTGCTTATCTCAGACTTTTAGGAAAAGTATCTGTATGTGGTTGTTTTAACAATCCAGTCACTCCATAGGAAACTTGTTGAGGAAGAAATGTCCAGTGGCATTTATCAGATAAAAATTCCAAAAGAAATGCATTCTGTAGGTGTGTACATCAATGTGTAAATCAAGAACCAGATGTTTGCCACAGGCTTGTGTACAGGTAAAAGAAAGGCAGAAAGTTCCTTTTTCTGGCAAAGGTATTTGGTAGAACACTTTGATTTACTGAAGAGAGATTAATGAGGTAAGAGTACGAGATCAGCAGGGGAAAACGGGATTCAGGGCAAAACCCCACAAAATTCTAATTACAATAGCAAAACTCTTGTTTCTTGGTGAAATGCTGATGTTTCTCATAAATAGGAATATAATTAAGCTCAGTACTTGCCGTGTTCAGCTTGAGACCTGACAAGCTGGGACACTTCAAGCAGTGCTGTGGAAGCACCACGGCCGAAAAGATGTGAGGGGCTCAGTCCAGGAATGTTGAGATCCCTTATCAGATTTTGCCCAAACATCATTTCGTGTCTGTTATTACGCAGCCATAACTCACATCTGGCTGTCGTCCCACGGCTGCAGAGCCCGGAGCAGCCCAGGAGGAGCAGAGTCCGACACACCCTGCTCACCCCAGCAGCCCTGGCTGCGAGGGAAGGCTTCTGCAGCCATGGGATGTTGTGTGCTCAGGCGGGCTTTTGAGGACAGGTGGTCTCCAGCAACAGATGGCCTCGAAGGACCAACTCCAGCGCATTGGAGCTTAAAACATTTACACGTTTCTTAAAAAAAAAATTTGAAATGTTATCCTCCTGTAATGTTTTTAAGTATTTTAGACAGAGTAGCCAAGTTATTAACGGTGGCAGATGATAAATCAGGGCATCCTTTAGAAGGTGGGTGATGGTGATTATGTGGTCTTGGAGCTGGCTTTGATCAGAAGTGACAGCCCTGTAAGGTCTGTGCCACTCAATCCCCCCTGAAGGGAGATCAGCACCTGTTTGCACTTTGAGGCTCCTCTACCTCCCACTGCCTTCCAGCACTATTTCATCTTTTTTAACACACTTGATGTTGATTAGCTTTAAGCAAAGTCATTATTCATTTACAAAACACTCCTTGATGGAGCTGACTCTGAACCGTATTTCAGGGGCAGCGTTTGTGCTGTAACAGTTAAGGCTGTATCAACATCCCCGGTACAAAAGCTTTATTTTCAGGGAGCCACAAGTTACAATCAGCCTGAGTGCTAATATTAACCGGGGTTCAATTATTTTTGGTCCAGACAACAGCACCTGTTGCCCTTGGGTCTGTGCAGCTGGAGCCTGCTGTGTCTTCACACGTTTATCCAGAAGAGACACAGGATCAGCTCTGTGAAACAAACAGGTCCTGGGTTGGTAGATCCGATTTTAGCTCAGTAAATGCTGTTCCAAATAGCTTCAGGTCTTGCTTGTGCAGTGGAATGGATATTTCAGGAAAACAGCACAAACAGGGCTTTGACTTCACCGAGGGTGGTACAACAAATCCCAGAGAAGAGTGCCCAGGGTGATTTCATGTTGCAGAGCAGGACTTTGGCAGTGCAGCTGCGAGCCCAGGGCCGGCAGCAGGGCGGGATCGGGCACCTCCAGGGCTCCCAGCACAGATGTGGCTCCTGCCCCGCTGCTCGGGGGCCACCTCTGCTTTTCCTGCAGTAGCAGCAGAGTCAAAGCTTTGGGCAGTTGTACATCAAAGGCAGGACTGAGCGATCCTTGTGTGTGTTTGTAAGGCATTGTTTAAAGAGGAATTCCTTCATTTGTTGTCACTGGTTTTGCCCTTCCATTCTTCAAGATCTCCTCATAGATCTGCTCCACTGAAGCCAATGGGGGTCCAACTAAATTCAGTGTATGCTTTGAATCAAACTTCCTATCTCAGGGAAAGCATGACCTGCAGGAAAAGTCATTATTTTGGTTTATTTTTCCACATCAGAGCATTTTTTGAAAATCCTGATGTGACAAAAATTCATGGTACGGGAAAAAATATCAGCGAATGAAATTATTTCAATTATATTTTCAAAACGTGCTGCTACGTTAGAGTGGACAAAGCCCAGTATGCTGCAAAACCACTTGTCATTTCAAAATGAAATTCAAAAATATTGGGTGTTGATAATGTTGGAATGAAGATTTATTTTTGTTTGTTTTTTATAGTGTATTTAGGCTTTTTTGCGAACACAAATTTATTGCAAAATGCTCAGTGTTAACAAATCTGCATTTCCTGCTGGCGAGGCAGCTCCTCAGAGATCCTTCAGTGAGTTCCCATCTTGGCTCCTTCCCTGCTACTCCGGAGGGCTCGGAGCTGCAGCATCCCCGGGAGCTAACGAGGAGCAGCAGCCTCTGGCGTGGAGCCCACATTGTGCCCCTCGTTTGCTCCTTTCCTCACTGATCAGCACCTCTGCTCCCCTTCCCCTCTCCTCCTCTGCTGATCAGTCTTTCATCATCTGCATGTGCTGGCTCCTCTTCCCCTCCTCTCGAGTGATCCCATCCCTTCAGTCTCTAATCTGCCCACACACAGCTCTCTGTGCTACTGGCCGCTACCTGCCACCGCTTTGAGCTTTTTTTGTTCCACAGAAACGAAAAGATATTTCAAAACTTGTGTTTTATCTCTCTTTTTGGGTAAAGACTGAGGTAAGAAACAGAGGTTCAAAGTTCTGGGCTACCAAAGGTGCTGATGAACACAGGAGACTGTCAAGAAGAGACTGCCAGTTCTGAGCAGGTGCCTTAAACTTAAAAATGCTCTTTTGTGGAAGACAGGCATTGTTTGGTTCTGTCTTGTATATTTGCTACTTTACAGTTCCTTTATCTGAGACTAATGTCTGTGTGAAATAAAAAACAGGAAAGGGACAAAGAACATTTGATCAACTGATAAAACAGGGGGGGAAAAACCCCACCTTTCACTCCAAAGCTTTTAGCCTGAGGAGAGGTTTGTATGCCTCAAAGCTGGCGAGATTTTCCCAGCTATACCCAGCTGGTCTGACAGAAACATTCCACCTGCCCTCGCCTGGCTTCCTCAAATCCTGAGTCGCTCCCAGCTATAGCAATGCTGCACTGACGCTGCAACACAAAGGAGACTGATTTTGACTCTTTGTGGTGCTATAAACAAATTTCAGAACTGGCCTGTGATCACTACAGTAATTTGGTAACATTCGAATCCTGGTACTGACAACAGAGGCTGCAGTACCGCAGTGGAGTCATTTTTTGCTTTGTTCCAGTCTCGCTGCTGAGATAGGAACACCAAGAGTGCACCAAATTTTATGTTTCTTTTCACACTCTGTAATAGCTCTTCAAGGACCTCCTTTGCATATCTAACAAGGAGAACTGTGGGAAAGAGACTTCAGAATCTTGAATGCTGTAGGGTTGTCTTTGATAGCAAATTTCACAAGAAAGTAAACACTGACTGAGTGTGTCTATATGGAGTGGTTTGAAACTTTGCAATCTGTGAGCTCCTCCAGAAAAAACAGGAGAAAGAAAATTGAGCATAGGTAGTAAATAGGGTAAAGATACTGAGAACAGAGCCACAGGAGAGGAGGGAGGAGAAAACTGCCTCAGGGGAGTGGGCCTTGTTCCAGTCCTAAGGCTAGAGATGCACAAACTCAGCTGCTTATTTTTTGCACATTAATCTAATCTGGTGCCCAGGAGTTTGGTTTCCACTGCACTGCTCTGGCCCTCTGCTCTCCTCACAGGTACAGAAAGGCAGTCGGGGTTTTGATTCCATGCTTTCCTGGTTATCCGGGGTAGCTGCATCAATATTTCGAGAGGATCTGATTACTTAGCTTTATGCACAGTTTCTTACACAATTAGAAGAGTGTTACAGTGTTACAACTTTGATAACCTGAAGTTGCCAATGTACGGTTTTTGAAAGAAAGTACAATGCAGTGGCAAGAGAAGGTTTGAAGAATAATCAAATTCAGAATTCCAGCCATTACTGGTTTTGTTAATTAACTTATCTGGGGCAACAGGTTCTTCTGCATATTTCTTTGAAAATTCCACCCTTAGAGCCCACAGAGTCAGGACTGTGAAGGGGTGTATTACACAGCTCTTTGATCAGTTTTGAAAATTCCTCAAAGCCCTTCATTTGCAGGATATGATAAACCCAAATTTAAGGCAGAAGAAGGCACGTCCTTTACTCCTTTTTTCAACTTCCAGATCCGGCCTCACACGGACTGGCTGCTGATGGTTAGTGACCTCTGAACGAGGTGTTCATGGAGCAGATTCTGCTCTCATTGAGTACTTCAGGAAACGCCGCTGACACTGGGGCATTGCCACCCTAAAGTGGAGAAGAGCCTGGGACGGGGCTGGGTCCGGGGGTTGATTTCAGCCCCAGCTGCCGCCCTGCCTGTGCAGGCACAGGTTGGAAATAGGGTGACATGGCACAATGGTGAGGTTATTGTCCCCTCCCCGGGGCTGCAGGCGTGACACACCACACAAAGCAGAGTCACAGCCAGAGGAGTGCTCACCGGATCAGATCCTCTCCAAAAGAAAAAAAAAAAGAGATTCAATTTATCTACAAATATTGTGTGTTTCCTAGAAAAATCAAATCATGAAAGTAACAATTTAGAACTTATTTTGAGAACTCTGTTTTGGCTCTGTTTCCTTCTTACAAATTCTACACTCAGATCTCCACCTGCTGAAAATTCCAGGTGTCTCCGGAGCCCAGAAATTGGACCAGTGGTTTTCTTTTTACCTTGGGAGCCACCCGGCTCCGGAGGGCTGCGGGCGGCGGTGCCCTCGGCCCGGGGCTGCCGTGAGAGGCTCTGTTGGCATCCCGGGCTGTGCCCGCGGGCCCGGGGCTCGGGGCCGGGCAGCGCGGGGTGCCCAGCGCCGGGCACAGCAGCCTCAGCCCTCGGCCGGGCCCGGGCGCCCTTCCCGGAGCGCAGGGAAGCAGAGCTGCGTTCTCCCCTCTATCAGCCCCGGAAGCACCGCGGGGTTAAGTATCAGTAGTGACAGTTTTGGGGTTTGTCTGTGTTTCAGCACCGGTTTGCAGCGATCTTTGAGGCAGAAGCTGTCCCAGCGTGGCAGCCCCTGTCGATGTCCCTGTCCTTTAAGCGATGGCCCCCGAGTGCTGGTCCCACCTCCCCCTGTTCATGGGGACGTCTCGGCCGCGCATTTCAGGCATCAAAGAGCTGCTGTTTGAAATGCAGCCCTAAGCAAACTATCCGTGTCTCCAGCAGAACTCAGAATGCAGGAGACCGATGTTCTGGTTCCCTGTTTGATGTGTTTAACACAACAGACATATCTACAACTTGGCATTTAAAAACATCAACAAAAACAAACAAGTTGGGGTCGTTTACATAACAAAAAGCTCCGTGGCCTTGCAGGAGGTTCCTTTGAAATGTACGATTGTTTCTGTCACTGGCCTGGTCTGGAGCTCAACCTCTTGTTTCTTACACGCACCAAAAGGCAACATTTCAGTAAATGAGATCTCTTCCTTCCACAAGCTACGGCCTTTAAAAAACCAAATCAAAACCAAACCCGGAGCTGCAGGGGCTCCACTGTTATGTATTTTTCCTAAAGTAGTCTTTCTGAAGCACTAGTGCCAGCTTTGCAGCCAATTTTAACAAGTACAGAATCTGCTCGTGACTGATGTAGAAGTGTACAATTCACACCACGGTTCCACAGTAACCCTGGGTCACTGCAATGAGTGCTTCATGGCTTGTTTTTCCATTTTATCTATTCAAAACCACACGGGACTCAAATAGTTGTAGTCTGTGAGTAGAGTCGTAAATGTAAATGACAAAGTATCCTTTTCAATCATCACGAGCTTGCAATACATAAAACTCTCACCATGTGAATATTGAGTACGTTGATATTTCAAGCCAGTAAATCATATTTCAAGGCAGGCTTAATCTTTCAAATTTGTACTTTAAATGTACAAACAGCACTTCAAGAAACTGTGTAGTCTTTTCTTTTCTTTTCTTTTCTTTTCTTTTCTTTTCTTTTCTTTTCTTTTCTTTTCTTTTCTTTTCTTTTCTTTTCTTTTCTTTTCTTTTCTTTTCTTTTCTTTTCTTTTCTTTTCTTTCACAAGGAAGGTCTCTTCTTTTTGTTTTCCTTATTTGCAGAAGTAGTTTCTGAAGACAACAAAAACAACCAGCAAAACAAATTGCCGTGTTAATTAGAGTTGTTCATGTTAGGAAAGGAATGGCTGGTTTCTATTTGTTTTCTATGTTCCCGTGGGATGAGTGACACATGATTAATGTGTTAGTGGTGTATCTCAGACCTCTGATGAAAATTAAATTGCGTACAGTGAAAGTGACAGAAGAGTAATCCCTTGAAATATATTGTGGCACTGTAGTGCAGAACAGAACAGGCTGGGCCCTTGAGCAGGGCCCAGAACCAGGGATCAGCAGCTAAAATAAACGCTCACAATTTCATGGGTTTGAGTCAGCTATCCTAGATCTTTATATGGCTCCAGTTAGTGCAGGATCTGATCCCCTCAAACTGTAGGGTTTGTTAATCCCAGTACTGGCACCAGAGCTGTGTCAGCCCATCACAGATGGTGAAATGAAAGGACCGGGGGTGGAGAGAACCCTTCCCAGCTGGGGAGGCAGGGTCGTGTCCTGGGGGCACAGGGGGATGGCTGTGGGACAGCGGGATGGATGTGGGACAGGGGGATGGCTGTGGGACAGAGGGATGGATGTGGGATAGAGGGATGGCTGTGGGACAGGGGGATGGCAGATCCCCCCAGCCAGCTGAGCTGGAAGCCAGTTTTCACATCCACCACAGCCTTCAGATCCACCACAGCTTTGGGATCCACCACAGCTTTCAGATCCAACCCCACCAGCAGCAGTCAGATCTGCATGGAGCAGAGGCTCCCAGAGGTGCTTTGGGAGCACGGCAGGAGAGGTCCCTGTCTCTCAGGAAGCAGCTGGAGCTCACCCATGGCCATTGTGCTCCCGTGCCAGAACATTCACGAAGCCGCTGGACTTGTTGGCTCTCGTGGAGTGAGCTGATATCTTGCCAGGGCTCCCACATCTTCCTGGATTCCTGTGGGTAGAGAAACCAGCTTTTTTTGTATAAGGGAAGGACTGTATCTCACCTCTGTGCTGGCTCTTTCATCTTCATAAATCTGATGACAGCAAAACCTTGAATTACCAGTCTAAACTGTAGGAGTAAAACTAAGGCAGAGCAACAGAAGGGATGTGGCTTTCGGAGGGGAGGCTGAGTGGAAGATGCTTGGAAGAGATTGGAACGTGGGATGTTGAAGATATGTGAGCGCCCGGTGACTTATGGAATTCTCATCTTTTATAAAATACAACTTGTCAGTGGGTGATCAGAATTTTATCTTCTTATTTTACAGTCATTCATAAAAGAGTGTCTCTGACAAGGTTTGGGAGCAATCTAAACTTCGTATTGTGGGCAATAACAATAACAGATACTGTCTGTGACAATAGGATTGCAACATCCATGCCCAGTTTAGCATTTCATGGAGCAGTTTTTGCACCTCAGCTTTGGATGTTACAGCACAACTTCTTTTTGTTCATAGTTTCTTCTGCTAGTGATAGTTACTCCATAGTCCACAGATTCTGCATTATGGTCACACTTTTTTGCTGGAGGAATTTGATTTATCTGCCAAAATCTAGCATTTTCCATAGATGATCTAAGAAATCTCCCTCAGGAATTTAAGTCTATGCTCTGCCCAGCTCCTAAAAATCAGACAACTACAAAAGAGATGTGAGGCAGCTGATACCATCAGCACAGTAAATCATTCTTGTAAAGAAAATAATAAATTATAAGACAACTTTACAAATTCTATTCTAGCTCTTGCTCCCCAAATAGGAATATTTAACACGTCAGAAATGAGGTGACCACAGCTTATTTTATTGAAATACTCCAGGTTATTTAAGTTCTTTTTGTTCATGATGCTGGCACAGTCTGTGATTGGTCGCTGTGCTTTGGGAGTGCCCATGCCAACCAGAAACAGGGCTGATGCAATGACTGGAAAAGAATCTTTTCCTGTCAGTTAGGAATTTTGTTAGTGAGAAAAAGGAAAAAATGGTCCATGTTTCTATTTTCCCTTTAAACTGCTCCGCCTGTGAATTGGGCTGCAGCCCGTTGGTGAGCACGGTGTGGACGAGAAAGACAAAAAGTTATTCCGTGATCTGAGTCCCTGCGAAAGCCGGAGTGTCTGCCGTGCTCGGGTCCCAGGGAGGAGCACCGGGGCCACGGTGAGAGAGAGCCCAGCTCGGGCCGGGCGGGAAGGGACGGGTGGAAGGGCCTTATCTCCGGGATTCACCCGGTATCGCCGTGGTGGGTGGGAGGGCCTTATCTCCGGGATTCACCCGTTATCGCCGTGGTTTGCAGTGCACAGGGGGGCGAGGGGGCGACGCCCCTTCCCCCCCACAGAACGGGGTGCAAATATTGTCATCTTCGGGGTGTACAATGTGAACTCTATTTTTTACCTTGTTTTTTGTCTCTAGCTCATCACGACTAACCCCTATGGAAAGCCAACATTTCTTTCTGCATCTTTCTAAACCCCCATTTCTATCTTCTTCTGAAGCACTGGAGGGTGGCCACAGCTCGAGGGTGGATTTGGCAAGCGCTGTTAAAGTCGTGCACATGCCTGGCTGATGAGTCTTGCTCCCACACCCAGAGTTAGGCTGATTGCCTGATTTGGGGTCAGGAAAGGAGGAATTTTCTCTGGTCAAACTGGCAGAGGTTTTTAGATTTTTTTTTTCCCCTCCTGTATGTTCAACACACACTTGGTGGAGTCATCTAACACACCGTGATCAGCAGAGGCACGAATTACCTGTAATAGACTTCATCTTTTCTGTCCCCTTTCTAACAGAGATGTGTCCCTCGGGCCCAAACTTCCCTGTGTGGCAGTGGGAAGTGTCTGGGAAGTGTCGGGAATGGCAATTTTGTGCAGCCTTCTCGGGCTTGGTGACTCTGACACCCTTTTCTAGTGAAAAGCTCCTCTGAGACAGCTGTTGGAACCAAACACTGACAAATTTCACTGCTATGAAACAAACAATTGATCTGTTCCTCTCTGCTTGAACAGAGGTATGTTGCAGATATAATCTGTTGCCTTTAAACTCAGATGATACGGAATTTAATAGGGCAGGGTGGAGATTGTGAGTCAGCACTAAGGTTTGTCCTGCAGTAGAGATCTTCAGGGTCCCTCCCTGATATCTGTAAACGTGGCAATCTCTGTTCCTCCAACCACCAGTTCCAGGTGGAAATCTCCAATTCCCTCTAAGTGCCTCCTCTGTGACACCACAGAACCAAAGGTGACTCGGCCCGCGCAGGGAAACCTCCAGGCCCTCTGCCCTTGGATTCCCTGCCTGGACTGCACTGAAATCCAGGGCACCAGGAAAGCTGTCAGCACCACAAAAATGCAAGTTGAAGTACGAAGATTCCCTAATTACATATGCAGGCAGGTAATTTAGTTGGCAACTGGTGCAATTACAAATTCAGATGTGAGCTGCTGTAGATGCTGGAAGAAAGTTTGTATTTCTTTCCTTTGAAAATGCTGCACTCAGTGTGCAGTCCCACGGACACCTGAAGTGCTGCTGAGACCTTGGCACATGTCCTGCCTTCCGTGAGACTTTTTCTGCTTCTGCAGTTTTATAGATCATTTCCCACACATAATTATGTGCTTCAAAGTGCATTTTCTGGATCTCCAAGAACGAACATTGACCTCATTCTAGGGAATATAACTTATGTTTTTCTATTCCCTTTCTGTACAACATAGATTCCTTTTGGGCTTTGATGGATTAAGAGAGAAATATCTCTTCTTTTCATCATTCCTAATAATGAATAATAAAAATTCCCAACATCATCTATGTTCTAAGAAGCTGAGCACTTCACACAAGTATTTGTTAAACAAGACTTTTCTAGTAGGTAATTTTTTGTTGGTTTTATCCACATTAATATTTCATCTGCCAGGTGATTTCTCAATTAATGGGGCATTTTGCAGTCCACATAAATAATACTGGGTTTCAACTACATTGAGGAAAAAAAAAGAGAAAGGTAAAGAGATAACCAAAGCATATTCAACTGATAAAAAGCTTCGTTGATTTTGTAGGAGATTCCCCAATTCTCATCACCTGAACATTTCACTCCAAAATATTTAAATGAATTTTTTGTGCAGTTTACTTTGAAAGTAGACACTTACAAATTGCACAGAATCTTCTGCTTTTTTTCCCCCTAGCTCACTGATTTCCACAGTAAATGCACCAGTTGCACAGTTAAATAAATAATGTTTTCTTAACTGCCAGTCGTCCCCATGCAGCTGGGACTGCGAGAGGTGAGCAGGATGATTGTCTGCTCTTCGTGCATCATCACTGTAATTAAAGCCTCATATGCAAGATTAGACTTTCAGTCATAGCCCTGCATTACTTGATCTCATCAGCACTTGAAAGGTTCTTTTGCAATTAATGATTTTGCATAAGCATAAATAATTGTCCTGTGATGGACAGGAAGGTGGCAACTCTGGTATTGCTAAATTGGCTGGGTGGCTAAAACACAAATGATCATCTGATTCCATTCCCATTTTTTCTTTTTTAACTGGAATGTTAATTTTTTAGTTAGTCTTCCTTTTTAGCTTTTACAGAGGATGGTCCCCTCCTATCCAGTTTGAAATTCCACACTGGTTTCTGATAATTGCCTAGAAACTTTGGTGCTTCCTTTTTTGTTTTTCATCCTTACCAACCTTTGGCTGAACAACCCGAACTCTGTTTTCCCTTGTTTTTCCTCCATGGATCATCACATCCAAGTTGTATGTGATGTCTTGATCTTCTGCTCACAGACCACAGCTAAAATCCTTCTCTTCTGCCCTGTACCATGGGTGAAATGTGGATTCCTCGTGCTGTGTCTTCTGCCCACACAGCGAATTCCATCGTACCCCGGTTTCTCCTCAGCCCGTTGCTGCAGGATTGTCTCCGGATGTTTGGGCTCTCTGTGTTGTGGCACCGCGGGTTCGTGTCCTCCCTCTGCACGGTGCCCCCTCCCCAGCGCTTCAGGCACTCCCAGGGCTCTCTGTGGCTTCTGTTACCCAACACCCGTCCCTCACCAGCTGGGTGTCACATCCACAACTGCTCCTTTTGATGTCACTTTATCACTTAATTATTATTTTTCAGTTCAGCCCCTTTGGCTTTGTTTGCATTACCTCTGTGAGCAGGTGGAGCATCTCTGAAACATCTCCTAAGTAATTGCGGTGTAATCCCTGTAATACCCTTGGAAACGTCTCCTGTGCCGTGCTCTCTGCACAAAACCAGCTTTGGTTAAACACCTGGTGAAACGCGATTGCTTCTGGTGGTGATGGCCAGGATCAGGGGCCAGGTTTCGTGGATTTTGCCTTCATCTTCCATAAAGTCCCTGGGGAAGAACCCCCGGGGTTTCTGTGTGCACTGAGTCACTGCAAAGTGGATTCTGATCCATCACCAAGGCTTGCGAGCACAACTGCAGTGAAAATAAAACATTACTGTAATTGTTTAGGGTGATTGTGTGACAAGCGCATTGTGTTTTTTAAGCTGGGCAATCAAATCTTCAGGTTCAGGATATCAGCTGACTGCCCTTTGGTTGTGAAAGAATTATTGTATCACTTGCACCCAGCCTTACAAAACCAGTCAGGTGCATCCTTTTCTTTTTGGCTCCCTCTAATGCATTCGTTGTGTTTCTGAGTCATAATCACACTCCATCACATTAAATGCTTCTTCAGAAGTGACAGCCTCTAATAGCTCTTCCCCTTTTGTCCCAACCTGGGCCCCATTCGAGTTGGTGACAGTTTTAAAAACGCTTTGAAAATCCCACCCTTTGCCACGGGACTTCAATCCTGTTCACGTATGTGGTAACAAACCCTTAGATATGATTCAAATATGAACTATGAAAACCTGTAAAAATGCTCACAGCTGCATTAGTCTTAAGGTTTTGCTCCCTCTTGATTAAATATTTGGGGTTTTTGCCTAACATTCATTAATGCCAAAAAAGCCTTTGATCTTTCTTCCACGAGGGCGTGGAATCTGCCTTTTGTTAGCCAGCACTGAGGCTAAACAGGTACTGAACTACTTTTGATTACACAGCCAAACCTCTTAAGCAGAAGAAAGATATTTTGTTTACTTACCTAGATCTGTACTAGCAGTCAGGTGCATTTTATTTATCAAGGTGTAAACTTTTGACAGAGAATGGTCAATGCTGCCTCGAAGGTGGCAGGCTAAGCACCCTGGATAAAGAGCTCCGGAGGTAAAGGACAGCCACTGATTTACTACGAGCAAAAAACAGCTCAAGAAGACAATTCATAGGAAGCTTTTCCTGCCTTTGTGGAGCCACAGATGCGAACTGGAAGGTTCTGAGTCAAGCTCTGTTGAAACAAGCTCTTTCTCAAGCCCTGTAGGTAAGAAATGCTTCTTTTACTGCCTGGCTTAGCACACGTGACTTCATTGCATTTTCCCCCTATAGTTAAAATGAGGTTATTAATGCAAAGATACTTCGCTGCTTCAACCTCTGAGTTAAAATCTGAAAAAGTCAGCAAATCCTGGAGCTACCACAGCAGAACCTGTGAACTCTTCAGCCTTGCTTTGGGACAGCTCTCTGCTCCTGCAGCTCTGCTGGATGCAGGGTAGCCCCAGCTGTTCGCAGGCAGAGTGAGTGTGGTTGTGGCAGGAGCTGTGTCCCTAACCCGCGGTGCGTGCAGCGAGGCAGAGCAGCCTCAGCTCAGCTGCTGGCCCGGAGAGACAGCGCAGGCAGAACTGCGGGGAAACAGCTCTGCAGACAGAGGTGTCCGAGCCCTGCCTCCTCCTGCTGCCCGGGACAGGAGCTGCGCCTCCGGGCTGTGCCCGCAGGACGGCCACGGCCTCTCTGGAGTGCTTCTGGAGACGTCAAATTCGGATGGAGCCAGTAAATGGCAGAGGCTCAAACTGGCTGATGGATGGGTGGTTTAAGAGGCTTCTGATCCTTATTGGCAAACACCACTTTAAATTGCCTTGATTAATCTGTTTCCTAAATCATTCTAAAAATAGTCAGCAAGGTACACGTTATGTGCCTCATGGGTGTGATATCCCTGCCAAAAAGCCCTCGCTGTCATGCACAAACTGGTATTTCACACATGCAGCCGGGGGAGAGAATAAGGGAATGGGCCATTCTGAGAGCAGGGGTTTAAAAGGTTTTCTTGTTGTAGCACTGCAAAGAGCTTGGAAAGTAATTAACGACTGACCCACTCTGGTACAGACAGTCCGAGTCCCCAGGGGGATCAATCTGAGATTTCCTGGTCACACTCTGAAATGGCGACAGAATTATTCTCTCCTTGAAAATATTCTGAAAGTGCCGAGCGCCCCGTCCTGTCCTCCCCAGTTCAGCCATGAATCAGATGCTGTTCGGCTATCTGAGCTCTGAGGATTAAATGTTCCTTTGTCCAAAATCATTTAGCACAGAGAAGTGATACCGATGCAGACAAATGCCTCTTTCCAACCCCCCTGCACTGCTTGTCAGCATTTTCACTGAGGTCCCCTGCAACACTCACCAGTTAGGAGGCCAGGAATGATTAATATTTGTGTTTATTTATTCTGGTATTGTTTGCGCTGCACAGGGGCTCGCTGTGTCAGGACAGAATAAATGCAATCAGCCCGTGAGGGATGAGTAGCCCTTACAATGGCAGCCACTCGAGGAGCTGAGATCACCCATTCTGACACAGCCTCTCAGGCTCACACACACTCACTTCAACAGAGAAAAGGATCTTTGGCTTAGCAGGGAACAAAGCTCAGTATCACATCCAGCAGGCCCCATTCAAACCCCTAGAAGAGGATGCTATCTAAATTCCTGAGACTCTCAAGCTCGTTTGTTGAATGCTCTGGATGCAAAAAGCGCTTTGATGATACAGTCACTGCACTGAGGGGAAGGGAACTGCCGCTCTTGAGTTACATGCAAGTTCTTCAAACAAGGGTTGGTTTTTTGGTTGTTTTTTTTCCTACACGTACGGTTACCCTGTGGTTCTGTGTCCTGTTAGAACAGATTGCAGAAATCCTCATTCCCTTATTCTTGGCCACTTTATTATTTTCTTCTGAATCACTGCTTTATTTTGGTTGTGTCCCAAAGCAGAACTGTGACATTTTCTGGTTTAAAAATAGCAACAGAGGAAAAAAGTAGAAGCAAGGTTTGTTTTTCATTGGTTTTTCTTTCAAAATTGCTGCAAGGTCTGGTAGAGAGCAGAGCCATGCAAACACTGAATCAGCAGAAGGGCACAGATGGCGATCCGTGACGAACACACGGAAATTAGTGGCTGCTGCGAGGCCAACCAGGATCCTCTTTTGCTGGACTTGTGGCCAGTGCAACAGAAGCACAGACTCGTGCACGGCCTTACGCTGCCACGGTTGGGAATTGTCCTCTTTGGGCTGCTTTGGAGCACCGGAGGTTGTAGCTAATGATTTTAAGAACTGTTTCAGTGGATCGTTGGCGTTGTTACCTTCTGCTACAGCTTGCAGCTGAGAACAGGACAGCGATAACTCAGCAGCAAGAATATCGGGGTAAAGAAAGGCTGAGAAAAGGGGTTATAGGAGGGAAAGTAAGGAAGCAGGTGATGCCGGAAAAAGGAAAGGGCAGTGGGGTGATGGTGGATCAGAAATACAGGGAATGAACAAATAGTTTCCCATCACATTCTAGACACATCTACCTTCCCCGTTCTCATTACCGTGGCAGAGACACGGATAGAAATGTTTTGTTTCCTGCTACCACTCACGGGGTAGCATCAGCTCTGAGTTTCAGTTCTGTCTCAAGACATCTATGTGCTAACACAGCCCAAAAACACTCTCCCTGCCCTAAATAATTTTTTTCTGACTAGTACAATGTGATATTAGCAGGGCTTTGCAGCCACAAGAATCAGCTGTAAAAGGATGTTAAATCTAGGCCACTGCAAAAGAATCTAGTGAAATAAGGGGAGGGATGGAAAAGGAAGGAAAGTGAAGCAGTAAAGATTATCACTGGGAAAATATGTCCCACTTTTGAGGGTTTTCTTCCTTGTACTCCATTCAGAAAAGGGCACAGGTGAAGATGAACCACAGCACAAAAAATGGCACCAGGACAACATGAAAAAACTCATTCTAAAGGTTTGTGAGACCATCACTGTGGCAATCCTGTGACACGTCAGTGCCGCAGACAGGAGCGTTCATTGGGATCAGGGGATGATTAAAGGCGGATTTGTCCTACCTGGCAGAGGGAATAGAGTGAGCGTACCAAGACCTGCTGTCCTGCTCGCTGACGGGAGCACAAAACACAGCTCGGCACCAGCAGGCTCCGCTGCTGGAGTATTACCAGAGGTGAGGATGTGAACAGGCGCTGACCCTGACCAGTTCGGCTGAGGGGTGTGATCGGTCTCATTAACAGTGGCAGATAATGACCCAATCCAGGCTGTCCCCTAAACCAGATACAGATCTGGAGTGTGCCCAGTGTGCCTCAGTGTGCAGTGTGCCCCAGTGTGCCTCAGTGTGCCCCAGTGTGCCCCAGCGTGCCCCAGCGTGCCCCAGTGTGTCCCAGTGTGCCCCAGTGTGCTCCAGTGTGCCCCAGTGTGCCCAGTGTGCCCCAGTGTGTCCCAGTGTG
>VZRO01006438.1:64721-88386 GCA_013397915.1 Daphoenositta chrysoptera
CCCAGTGTGCCCAGTGTGCCCCAGTGTGCCCAGTGTGCCCCAGTGTGCCCCAGTGTGCACAGTGTGCACAGTGTGCCCCAGTGTGCCCCAGTGTGCCCAGTGTGCCCAGTGTGCCCAGTGCTGGGTCACCGCTGGGCACGGCCCCTCCGCAGGGGCTGAGGGGAGGGTCCCCTGTTCTGGCCGAGCTGCTGAACTCCTGCACTGCAGAAAAAGCCATCTCCCGGATCAGTCACTGTGCACGGCTCTGAATTAGGAACATTCCTTCCTTCTCTAGCTCAGATCCAGCTCCTGTCTGCTGGGAAATCTCGGTGCAGCTTAATGAAGTGAGTGGGGTGCTATCAGCAAGGAATGGAGTTTTGATAACTTAGCTGGAGCAGAATATTTATATTCAGCCGGTTTTTCGCCGTGCATCGGCAGGAGCTGGAGATTCCAGGTGACCTGAAGAGGAGCTGGCGGGCCCACGAGCACGTCCTCGCTTTCCCTGCAGCCGTGCTGGGTGCTGCGGTGGTACCGGTGCCAGCCCTTCCCACCCAGCAGGGCTGTGCACAGGCACTGCAGAGCCCCGCGGCTGCTGCAGGAGTGGGAGCAGATGCTGGTGTAAGTTATTAAGTGTCACTTTCAATTCAGCCTGACAAGAATGAGTTAATGGAGGAGCTCCGTTACAATGGCAGACAGGAAAATAAAAGCCACACTGAATCTACTTTCCTTGTCTCCCTTGTTTTCAAAGACAGTGCTACTGGCATAACACAGAATGCCCTGTTCATTCATTTGCTGATAATGCTGCTCCCTTTGGGGGTGAGGCACAGCTCCTTCATGGATATAGAGTAACTTATTCAACCACAAAGAGAAACCTCTTCCTTCCTTTAAATTGTTCACAGACTACCAAAGCAGCTACTGACGATGACCTACATATTGCTGGCTACTTTCCTCACTAATAGCATTGAAAAACCAAGATAACAATCTTGTTTTTTCAAGTGCTTAAGATCTTACTGCTTTCATTCTTGTTTCTGCCAACTAAAACTAAGGGTTATATTGTACTGTGAGTCTACACCAGGGAATTTTAGAAAATCCTTGACCTGGGTTATGATCTCTATATTTATACTTATAAATACGAATTAGCAGGTTTAATAAGCCAGACAGAGAGCATCAGACAAAGCTGGTCTCCAGTTTTATCAATGGACATGTAGAAATCTTGGATTCAGACCAAGAACTTCACTACAAAATGGAACAACTAAGAGTAGACTTTTACCTACTAGTCAAGCTTGGATGAAATTGTAGGGTTTTCTTGTCATTTGCTGTGCTGATTTTAAATCACGTAGAGCTGTGTCATTGATTTGCGGGTTCCTCTCTTAAACCTTCCCAAAGTTCAGCCCCAGACTGTACTGTCAAGTGCTTGAGGAGTGGCAGTGTCTCCGACCACTGTCCTGCAAAGGTGCCTGTATACATTATTTATTTCATATTTAAACAGCATTTCAAGAGACTTGAGAGAATTCTGTACATGTTTAGAATGGAGTATATGTGCAAGAATTTGGAAGTGTGTGTGTTGTCATATGCATGTTTTCCTTCTGCACCCAAGGGTTTTTGTTTTGCAGGGACGGTTTAGACAATCAAAATTCCTACAGATCCTTCGATTCAGCTGTAATTGCAGCATGGCAAACGGCACAGCAGCACAATGCAGGAACAAGTATGTCTTGTTCTGGAAGTTTTCTTCATTCCTCTTACTCCAAAAATTTTCTTTGAAAGACAATTTCCTTAATGGCTGCAACTCCCACAAATCTGCCAGCGAAGTGTTAGGAATGTACACCTGGGCACTGGACATGACCAGACACAAGAGGTTCCCTCATCTTGCTCCGTGTCTTGGATGTTTTAAGAACAGTTGCCAATCCCAGATCTTCCTCCACTGCTGCAATATTGGAGCACCTTGACACCAGCTTTTCTTCTCTGATATTTCACAGATCAAGTAAAATCCTTGGAAGATCACCATCCTCTTTGACCTTTTCTTGATAATGTCCCGTCCTTTGAGCTGACATCCCTAAAGATGGTGTTTTTATGTCTCTGAGCCTCTCTGGTTCTCTGTCTGCAGAAGTTACACCCATGCACATCTGCTGAGCCATTAAGTCAGCATCATGCACAGCGTTACAAGTACCACCTACACCAGTTGCTGCAGGTGGTTCTTAAATTTCAAAGACTGTCTGACAGGACTTCTTAACAACTGCCCTTCAGTTTCCAGCTAAAACTCATTTTCATCTCGTAGTTCATTCTGAGGCTCAGCCCACTGGAGGTTCTTTCTGGGGGCGATGTGCATTCAAAAGCCTGAAAAAATGTGAATTCTTTTGAAAGCAGCAACACCCCTCATCCCCCTTAGAAGTAAGTACATATAGATTCAAAGCCATGTGCTTTAAAAACTCTCTTTAGTCCCATTCTTTCCTTCCAAGTTGCCCTTGATTTTGCCTCTTTGTTGCTGATTCCTCCCCGCTCCCTTAGCACTGTCCCTGATTTATATGTCAGTGCTGAGTGCATCTGATCAAAACACGGCAAAGTTGCTGGTTCAGCACTCGCAGCAGGGGACGGGAGAAATGGGCTGTGTCTAATCCCACTTTGTGCGCGCTGTCACAGCCTGTGACGCTGCCAGTTGGCAGCCGGGAGCTGCGGCGGAATTTGGGAGAGATAATGGCAGGTGCTCCGAGCACATCTAGGACAGCACGTGCTGCACAACAAGCTCCTTACGCAGCCTGCTTAGACTTCAAAATAAAAAGCACATTGGTTTCAAACAACAACCTGCGTTAGAGAGCGGGCAAGGTACTGCAAGTGACAGGAAAAGCGAGCAGGCTCCAGAGCAACGTCTGGGGATGTGATTGTACTAAATTATATCTATATTCAGTTCTGCTTAGAATGAAGTGGCTTCAAGAAGCTGAACTAGGTAGGGTGGTGGTTTTTCTTTTTAACTTCAGCCCAAGAAAATTTTGTGGGAGGAGTCACTTTGGAAAGGTGGGAAAGCCTTTACCCTCAGGTTGCCTCAGTAAGAAGCTCCCGCTGTGATACTTGAAAGCCCAATAGACATGTCTGAATTTATAATACACTCTTGAAGTATTCATTCATAATCCTGTAGGGATTTTCAAAGCCACAAAGAGGATGTATTTCTTTTAACTGGCTACAGGGAAAATATTAGTTCCTGCTGTAATAAACAAATAGTCTATTTTGGTGCAAGAGAAAAATTTGGAGAGTCAGAGCAACGAAAGGGGAACAGTTCTGACACTCTTGGAAGTTTCTGTTTTTCTAAAATGTGTGATACACTGTGAACTATTTCCCCCACTTTCTTTACTCCTTGAAACCTCACTGTTTTAACCTGGTGCTCCACCAGCGTGAATCGAAATCGTTGTATTCCTACCAGGTAAACTCTTCAGGCAGATGACTGAGCAATTAAAGGCAATAGTAAGATTTAAAAAAAAAATGAAATGGAAGGACGATTTTCCCCTTGTATGATTTGTTTCCCAGTCTCCAGGTATATCACAAAGGAGGATTTGTGGCACTGCACCTTTGTTTCATGCAGCCACTTCTGTTTGCCTCCACGGCTCTGTATGGGCTTGTGCAGAATAATACGTGTGGTCAGCAAACACAGGCCTCCAAAACAGGAGCCAGAACGGTGATGAGCAGAGGCTGGGAGCAGCAGGTTCCTTGTACAATGGGATTCTGTTGCCATCAGGCTAAAACTGAGTTTTTGTTGCCGAAAAAAATTAAATAAAAAAGCAGCCATTTCTAATCAGTCGTTCAATTCCTATCCCTTGTCAGCAAAGAACTCCTGCAGACTTCTACCTCCTTTGCAGCATGCTGGGACAAGCCTTAATGTACATCAGGGATGTTGGAATTTAGGCAGTACCCATCCCCTGTGCCTCATGTGCACACAAAGTGAGTTTCACAAACGAGCAGAGACCCTTGCTGGCAGCTGGGGTGCTTGCAGACCCCTCTACCCCCAGCTCACACTGCCATTCTGAAAGGAGGGGTCTGTCCACTCTTTCTGTTGTTGTTGTGAATGATGGGATTTGCTTTTAGAAATAGGGAAGGAGACAAATTTCAATTTGTTCCTAAACTTCTCCTCTTTGTCTGTTCTAGACCATTTCACGAACTTTTATTCTGTACTTGAGATGAGGCTGCTTAAGCTCAGCCAGCCACGGCAGCCAGGGGAGGAAACGAGAAAGAACGGTTCACCTGAGGGAGCCAAAGGAAGCTTGAAGCAGGCATAGTGTAGATTCACCCATTTCGGTGAATTTACAAAAAAGCTCCGCTCAGAAGAGAGCGTGCAGCACCCAGCTCCCACTGACAGCACCAATGAACCCTCTGATGAGTGCCTGGGATCAGGACCAAGCTGAACCTGTTGTGTCACCACATTTCCTGTAGCACCAGCTGGTTTTGCTAGAAGTCTGTTAATCCATTGTGGAGTCAATCCAGTTTTGTTCAGCTTGTGAAATCAGAGCCTGAGGTGGAGTAGGTGCAGATCCCACTATGTGCCCACATCAGAGACCCTCCCAAGATCCCTATCTGAGAGAAGACACTGGAGAGAGAATTACCCTGCCTGAATAACCAGTGGGTTTGACTACTCTGAATCACAAAAGGTTTCCCTGCAGAAGGGAACTCAAGTTTCCCTGGATGACCATGCTTTAATTACACATCAGCACAGGGACAGCATTCCTGTTGTTGTGTTGTAATTCTGCATTCTGTCAGGCCCGGTGAATTAACATGCACTGCTGCCAGTGGGAGGGCTTACAAACAAATACATTGTAGTCACCAAAATAAATGGGACATAAAAGCTTGGGGCGGCACAGGGGAAATTGGTGGACTAAGCTGAGCACTGAAACTCCTTATCAACAGAGGGCAAGGTTTGTTAAATTTACAGTAAATAAAAAGCACCCAGAAACCAGGTGAAGGCTGCACTGCAGACTGCAACGTAAGCACTTCAAATTCACCACGGCGAATTCCCTCTGCCTTCGGAGCTCCCGTCGCCCAATCTGCTTTTGCCTTATTTAGGAGCTGAGGAACAGCAGGGTCTTATCTTGGGAAGTCACTCTCAGCTCAGCTGGGAACAGCACACTGGAAGCAGCATTTTCCTCTATAAACACATTAATTGGAGTCCATTTCCCTCCTCTACATGTGCAGAACCTGCACTGCTAATGGGAGCTCTGCAGGCTTGTCAGCCTGCTGCAAACATCCCTTCCCGGGGTCACTGCAAGCTCAGCTGCCTTTCATTATTACACATTCACCAACAGCTTTTTTCTCCTGGAAAATAATGTTCTTACTTCTGTAGTAATGCAGGGATTGGGACGAAACCTGCTCTGTCAGGTCCAGGTTCAAAATGTGCAAAATGTCATTGCTGGCTGTTACAAAAGACAGAACCAGGCCCTTGGCTGTCGAGAGATTCTCATGTTTGCAGCACTGAATTGATGAATTAGAATGGTCAATGAGGAAAATGGGATTTTGGTCAGAAGACAGTAGAGGTCAGTACGTATTTTTTATATTGCAGAAATCAGTGCTTTTGTAATGATGTTATGAACTAATGCACTTATACTTCATTCTGGATTTTACACTATTTTGGATGAGGAGCAGGTTGAAAGGTGTCATTAAAATACAGATACAGGAAATCTACAGCAAATATACTGGCATTTATTCTGCTGCAGATTTTGCTTCCAAACCCCACAGAAGGAGAAGCTGGTTCTTATGCGGAGTCCCAGCCAAATCTGCCTATGCCAACCTGGCTTTATTTTAGGAGATGCATGGACATTTTACAGCTGTGAATTTCACCCTAAGAACAGACCTTGGCGTGTTTTTCTAGTCTTTGTAAACTGGCACCTTTCCTGAATACCCAAACATTTAAACTGTTCATTAACTGCTGAGATTCAAAAAGTTAACAGTAAATTGTCCTTGTTTGTGAGCAACTTCAATTGTCATGCATATTTCATGTAATCATTTTCCATCTTAGTGAACTTAAGTCCACGCTGAAATCCCTTAATATGAATTCTGCTATTTAATCTTCATTTGGGAGTCTTTTTTTCTCTCTCCTTTAAACTACTGTGGATTAAAATAATTCCTTTTGTTTTGTATGTGATCAGAGGCTCACCTGGCCTGTCTCTGCAAGAGGTTTGACAACGCCCAGGTCAGCGTTTTCCCCGGTGAGAAAGCTCTTTGTGCAGCTCCCCTGGGAAGCGGAGCAGAGCCTGTGCCTCAGCTCAGAACCAGATTAGTTGCGCCATTTGTCACTTACAACTTCCGTGGTGCCTGAATGGGGCAGGAAATTACTGCCAGCGGAAAACGAGCAGAGCAGAAAGGCTGGACACTTCAAAAGAGAAGGATTTTCTCTGTCACAGCTGCCATGAGCTAATCAGACCTCATTGATAAAGGGGGCAAATATCACTTGGGGAAGTTAGAGCCAGATTACAAAGTTAAGGGAGAGCAAACTAAAATTCGAAAGGAAAAGAAGTCTATGGATGCACAGACGTGGCAGGCACAGGTGCAGATGAAAGCTGCAGATCTGCTCCCAGGAATGCAACTCACCCTGAGGATTCAGGGCTGGCACCAAGGGCAGGGCTGGCACCACAACCCATTATTAAAGGTGATCAGCATGAGCCTAACGTGATCCAGTGCTCAGAAATCTGATCATGTTTACTTTGAAACGCTCCCGAGGCTTTGTACTTTGGAGTGAGGACGGGAAATTTGGCAAGAGGGTGTTCTTTGCCTTGCGCAGAGGCTTTTTGCTTTTCCTTTGAAAACTCACATCGAGTTCTTGAAGACAAAAGCACCGGGGTATTGCAGTTCACACACGTGCAGCAGAAACCTGCTGGAGTTTGTTCTCCAAGCCTCTGAAGGGTTTAAGCACAGGAATACCTGCACCTCTCACTGAGTCTGCGTTTGACTGAACTGTCCTTTCACCTGCTCCATCCCTGAGAGGGACTGGACAAAGACAAGGCTGAAAACTGGGAGGGAAGAAGGGTACAGAGTGTCGGGACAAAGCAGAAGTGTCGGGGAGAGAGGGGGACATTGGGTCCTGGATCCTGGACATAAAGATCTTGATAATAATGGAATTATCAGGATAAGGAGACTGGCACTTGGAATGAACAGGACCAAGAATTCAAGAAGAATTCATGAAGAATTTGAATTGTGTTTAATCACAAGCTTGCAGAAAGAGGGAAGATGGTTTCTTGGTTAAGGAAGCTGTCCTGGGAAACAGATCTCAGCTGCAGAATGTAATGCAAAGGCAAACACTGAAACCATAACTTTCAGAAAAGGTAATTAATTTATTTTGTGCCTGGTCCACATCTAACCAGAGACACTAAAATCTGATTTGCAGAAGTGCAGAGCAATTTACACTTTATAATAACACCTACTCTGAAAAAAAATCAGGCCTTCCATGTCTCAAAGCTTAAATTAATTAATACTTCTAGACTTAATATCTCTGTGTAGTTCTCCATCTGCTAAAAGGGATAATATTCTCCCATCTCAACAATGTATTTTAAAAATAATTCATCTTATGCATTGAAAAATAAGATATACAAGCTAAAACAGGCCTCACATTGTAACAACTGCTCTGAGTGGTGCAGTGAGGAACACTAAACATCCAGTTCCAGAACACTAAAACATTCATTATATGGATAAAAACAGCACCAACCTTAAAAGGGGGTTGTTTTTAAAACATTTGTCCAGTTCTTACCTTTTTCTATTTTGCATTATCAGCTCTTGCTGATTTCAGTCACCTTTTCTAAAACCTCTGTCCAACCCACCCAGCACATTCTGGCTGTGCCTTTTGAAGGAGCTTTGCTTCAGGATGATGAGATCTGGTGTTCCCCTCATTGAAAGAACAGCCTGTACCCTGTGCATGTCCAAGTGAGCAAATGGGACTGTGGGGAGTCACCTCAAGTGATAAATCCAGCCAAAGGGGGAATGTCGGGGCTTGCTGGCACTTCATGCACAGATTGGTTTATATTCCTCGTGCCTGGAATCCCCCATTAATGCAGGGCATGAATCAAGAGTGGCTGTGGAAGGCCAGATGGTGCTGGATCTGACTGTGATTTAAATGAGACATCCATGGTATAGGAGCCTTTTCGCTATTTCTTTACGCCAGGGTAAATGACAGTCTCCTAGGGAAATGACATTTTGGACTAACTGCTCCTGTCCTTTTCTGATTTCCAGGTGTTCACTGTCAGATTAATGTCAGAGGTAGGTTGCAGGGCGGGTCTTGTATTCGAGTGATTCTGCATCACGGTGCGGCAGTTTGAGACTATTCTGAAGTAGTTTTCCACATTAAGGTATCCAAATCCCATCTCTGGCTCCTGTAAGTTCGGTGATAAGTGTGAGGTGCTTCTGTGCTGAGATAAGTGTGCTGTGCTGAGCAGGCTGACACACCAGTGAGCAGAAAGAAACCCCGAGCTCTGAGATAAAACGACTCCCAGCGGATCTAAACCAGTATTTTCTGAAGGCTTGCGCTCGCCCATGCAGAACGAGATGTTCCACAAGACAGGAACGTTTCATTTGATAAAAGAACAAGAGCAGAAGTGCTGACTGGTTCTAAGTTTTGGCTTCTGGTCTCCTTTCTGTCTTGCCCCTAATGAACATTTAATTGGCTAAAGCTCTGTTTATCCCTACAGTGAGCTGGCAAGCCCAGATAACTGTCTAGATTCTTAGATGATATAAATAGGCACCGTTCCAGTGAGTGTGAGGCAGAAATGCTGATTTACCCAGCTGAAAGCTTGGCCTGTTACATTCAATGTTTGTATTTTTTATTCTTTTTTCCACATGGAGCTGTATGTCCCAACTGTATGCTGATGCTTCCTAACCCTAAGCTTTAGAATGGCAGCCTGCACCTACCTGATGTGTCTTCTTCCATCCTGCAGCATTTGAGAAGACAAAAGGAAAAAGGATTTCTTCTAGTTAGATATTTTCTAATAATCCTGTGACAGTGGGAAATCCCTATAGCTACAAGTTTGATCTCTATGTCTGTGTGTATAAACTTCTAGGGGATAGATGAGAGAGCAGCAAATGCTATTCAAAAATAAATACTGTAATTCCTGGGGATTGAGTTCCAGCAGAACTAGTTGTGTATTGGAAGCAGCTTTTTCTGATAGCACTTAGACACCCAGGTAATCTCAAGCTTCCTGCCAAATACAGTCTTTGCAAAAGGTTTTTCAGGGATACCAATTTATATCCCAAAGTCTCTGCATGCATTGACTAATACGGGAAATTACTGACTTGGTTGCAAATACATGTGGATGCCTGCGAGCAGAATTTGATTCTCTTTTGATTTTTTGCATCCAGACTTTTCAGTTACCAAAAAAAAACCAAAAAAAAACCAAAAAAAAAGCCCTGTCAAATGAACAAAAAGAAATGTTTGTCAGTGTCCCTTTCCCTCGCACAGGTGTGTGATAACATCATCCCTGCCTGAGCAGATGAGCTGCAGGTCCCTGCAGGGGTGGCAGGGAGGCAGTCACAGGCTGTGCCACGGGACAGAACCAGGGTGCTTCGGCATCACACTCTGGGGAAAAAAATCCAAGGAAGGGATTCTTGGTGATGGGAACCCAAAGCTCTTCGGAGGGCAAGAAGCGTTTTTAACGCTGTCACGGTGGGGCGTGCAGGAGGGTTCCAGCGGCAGCGGCATGGAGCCTGGAACGCTCGGAGGTGTTTGGGAAAGGCTCGGAGAGGCTGCCCCACGCTGGGCAGGGAGCTGCTGTGGCTGTCAGGAGTGAGGCAAGGGCAGGCACTGGGCAGCTCTCCCGGCCCAGGCGATGGTTCTCGTTGGCTCTTTCCCTCTCTCTGCCGGGATGGGGAGAGTCACCCCGGGCTGACCCTGAGGAGGTGCCCGGAGCAGCTCTCCCGGCCCAGGCGACGGTTCTCGTTGGCTGTTTTTCCCTGTCTCTGCCGGGATGGGGAGAGTCACCCCGGGCTGACCCTGAGGAGGTGCCCGGAGCAGCTCTCCCGGCCCAGGCGATGGTTCTCGTTGGCTCTTTCCCTGTCGCTGCCGGGATGGGGAGAGTCACCCCGGGCTGACCCTGAGGAGGTGCCCGGAGCAGCTGTCCCGGGTCAGCGGCGCGGGCAGAGCCGGGCGGGCTCCTGGGCGCTCCCGGGGGCCGGGGCAGCCTGTGCCCGCCGCAGCAGGGACCTGCTGCCGCCAGGCAGCTCCAACAGCACCTTCGGGAGAGCGCTGAGCTTCTCTTCACTCCTGATCAGCTGCCAGAATCCCACTTTTTCCAAACTGCACCCGGCCACTTCCTTGACTAATCCTCTCCATAGCTGCCTTAAGTTAACACCTCTTTATTTCAGAAATTGGCTGGTTTAGGTTTATACTCCACTAATTGGCTTTTTCACCCTCTGAACCCTTTCTGCTTCCTCCTGCACGTACCCCAGCCCCTTTCACCACCTAATCCCCTCTTTCCACACTTCCATCCCACCGTTCTCTTTCTCCTTCTTTTTATTTCCTCCCCAAATGAGCTCGTACTCTTTTGCTGCAACCCCTGAGGCTCTGGTGTTAAAAATCTCTGAGTTATGTCTTGGTGTTAAAAATTTCTGACTTTCCCTGACTTTCATTATCTGACACTTGTAAAATAGTCTCTGATCCACAAACGTGTATGGACACGCCAAGCTCAGATTGGATGCAGTGAGACTGGTGCCTGTGTTGCCAGGTTTCATGGTTTTAGCAAGACTTGCTCGATATTTATGTTTCTGTTTCTGAAAATTCAAATTTGAGGAGTCCATGTTGGAAAGGTTCTGCTTCACATAGGAAAAAAAACAAGAGGAGAAATAACTCCAAGTTGTAGAAGCAGATAGGAAGTGTAAATCATATAAATCTGAAAGTCAGAGGGAAAAATAAAAATAACTCAATTGTCTCTCTATATATTTCAAATCTCTTCACTGTAATCTCAAAATCTTATTGAAGCTGATCCAGATTTTGAATACCTGCAGTTGGCAATGCTGAGCATGCAGTTAAACGTTTGCAATTATTTGCACTCACTTATTAAGTTTTCACTGGCTTTTTTCTAAACAGAAACCAAATAAGTCAGAAAGATGGATTGCCCATACAGTAACAGAACAATGCTGCACCCAGTGCAGACAAAAGACTCAAAGAAAGGAAAACAGAGCACCAAAGCTGTGCTGTTCCAAAGGGATATTTTAGGAACATCTGGTCTCTACTGGAAGAAGCATTTCTCCAAAAATGGGGGAAAAAATCAAACAAAAAAGTAAAATCTTTACATGTATTCAAAAGCAAAACTTTAACGAACAGGCTTTGATCTGCAAATGTAATTAGCATTAGAATTAGAGATGGAATGGAGATTTGTCTAAAAGCATTAATTCAAATCCCACGCCTGATATTTTCTTATCACTGCTGTAATTCTAACAGTGCCTGTGGCAGATTCAGAAATCAGAAGAAAGGGACAAGGGCAGTAGGTCTCCCACTAGCAAAAAAAAAAAAAGGGGGGGCGGTGGGAGTGAGGAAAAAGAGTGGTAGATGGAATTAATCTATAATATCCCCAACCCAACTCTATTTTCCATGTATGAATTATTTATCTCCCAATCTCCAAACGCCAGTATATCTGTGTGCTCCGCCACTTTGATCTCGGCCGCTCCCCAGCGCTGCAGCGCCTGCCATGAGCCGGCTGCGGGAACCTGCGGGCGGCAGGTACGGGTCATCGAACAGCGTCCCGAGCTCCCGGCAGACCGCGGCTGCTCTGGGAACTCTGGGATAACCCGTTTTCTGGGAGCTTTCCCTCTGCTCCTCACGTGCTGCTGGCGCCGTGTGTGCCCTGAGGCCGCGGCGTGCTCAGGTCACCCCGGGATGAGCCGCCCCGACCCCGGGTGACAGTTCGGGGACACTTCGGGGACAGAGCTCCCACTGGCCGGGCTGCTGGGAGCGCAGGAGGGTTAAAAGCCGGCGCCTCTCCATAAGCTGCTCTCTCAACACCCTCTGCAAGGCTGGAAGAACTTTCCCACCGGTGACACCCATGAGATGTCACAGGCTATGCTCTCTCTGGACTGGGTGGCCGGGCCACTGCTCCCAGACAGGAGGCACAGCTCATACTCAGGCGCCTCTCAAACCCCTTTCTGGCCAATTCTTTTTGTCAATTGTGCTCTCTTTGAAACTGGAAGTAGACACATGGTGATTATGCACTTACCAGAGGGATTTGACCAAACATTTATAGGTTTCAAGTCAATATTTTAATTGTTATTGCTATTATTAAAATTGCAGTTTCTCTTGATCTTGTTACAGTTTTTACCTCTTTTTTTCACTCCCAAAGAAAGAAAATATCTTTAGCAGGAACAAAGGCTGAGAGGCTGAGCAAAAGGCAGCCATAAGAGTCTTATCAAAGCCCCAACAGAGTGGGAATAATTATTCACACTCTGTTGGGGGTTCTAGAAAGACCATCTGAGGAAAAGGATCACTCAGTCTTTTCAACATGTGAAATTAAAGAAAACCACTAGAAATTCAGTAGAGGCTGGGGAGGGGGAAGTGAAACAGGGGCAGCTGAGAGAAAGCTGTGGCTGCTCCTGCCCCACTGGATTGACCCCGTGAGCTGACCACTGGCTGAGCAGGCTGTGCTGGGCAGTGTCACCACCGCAGTTCTGTGACAGAGCTGTCAGTAACTTTAACGGAGGAAAAGAGCAGGGCTGAACACGACTGCATTATAAGCCACATTTACCTGATGTGCCCCGTTCGCTGGCTCCCACTGTTGTAATGGTTTATTCTGAATATGGAAAAAAAATCTAAGCTTTACCTAATCAACCTGTTTGTTTAATTTCAAACACCTTCCTGCTACCTTCCACACTGGCCTTCGTTCTTGAAAGAGGCATCTTTTAAGTATTCATGGTACAGCCTTACATTGCACTGCTGAAAACTTTCATTTTTGACTATTTGGCTTCTGGTTTTTGAGTATTATAACCTGCCATAATGATTAATATTGTTTAATTATTTAGCTGGACTGTGCCCTATGTCTGGATCCATTTCTTATTTTAAATGGACGCTCTCCGAGACCAAGTCCCTCATTTTCCTGTGTTTTGCATAAAACCTCCCCTGTGGAACCCTGACAACACATCTTCATGGACGTGGCACACACAGACTGTCACACAGATCATCATGTTCACTGTGTCCCCAGGAATTAGGAAACTAATTTTATCTCCATTATACAATGGGAAACTGAGGTAGAGCAGAGAGGTGTGAAATTACTTACCCAGGGTCAGACACGAGGTCTGGGCAGAGTAGGAATTTGAACACAGCTTTTGCAAGCCCAGAGCTAATATATTGACCACTATGTCAACTTTGGGTTTATTAAAAAAATAATTATATATACACATGTATAATTAAAACTATTCAAAATCTGTAATTAGGGTTGACATTTAAAATGATTATGAGAATTGAATCAGCTCTTGTCTCTTGTAAAGCAGGGTTACCTAACTGACTGGAGATAGCCTCTGGCACATCAGAGCCCTGCTCCAACAACTGGGGAGTGTTTCTGCTCCCAAATCACCTCTCTGCAGTTCACCTCGGGGGAAAGTCACAAAATGCCCCATTGGGCAAGGCCTGTGTTTGTGAGAGCGCTCCCAGAGCTCCCAGGCCGAGAGCCCCCGTGCCCGTGGCTGCCTCCCCTCTGCCGGTGCCCTGCAAGGAGAGGTGATGGCAGCGAGGTCAGAGCGGGCACGGGAAGGGTGGGTTTGGGATGGGAATGGGTTTGCAATGGGAATGGGTTTGGGATGGGAATGGTCACAGAGAGGTGATGGCAGTGAGGTCAGAGTGGGCACGGGAAGGGTGGGTTTGGGATGGGAATGGTTTGGGATGGGAATGGTCACAGAGAGGTGATGGCAGCGAGGTCAGAGCGGGCACGGGAAGGGTGTGGTTTGTGATCTGCTGAAGCAAACTGCTGGTCCAGGCTGGGCTGAGCGCCCCACGGCAGCCACGCCAGCAGCTCACACTTTGCTAGTTCAGCACATTGCCTCACTTCATGCTATGTTTAGGAATTATTAATGAGCGCCTTGTAAGGCTTGCTTTATTTAACGCACAGTTCAAGTCAACACTGGCAGGATTCGAATCTCCATTTGGAATGAAAACCTGTAATCGGTTCCTGTTTGCCTGGCAGGAGGTTTCACAGGAGCTGTGCAGCGGGATTTGGGTTAGAGATGAGGCTGGTTCCTGCCCGGGTGCACCTCACCTGCAACCACAGCCACACCAAAGGCTGCTCTCTCTCAAACCCCTTCTGACTGAGTGGCCTTTCAATAAGCACATGTGAGATTAAAGGTGATCTCTCTGTCCTTTGGGTCTCCATTATCAGGCTGCTTCTTGAATGTGTTAAACAATAGACACTGCTCAGTTTTCTGGCCTGGAGTTTTGAGACATTTGTTGCAAAACAAAGTAATAAAGTGCAGATTGAGCCCATAGATAGAGCACTGAGCAGGTCTCTGTGTCACTGCTTCGCCTCAGAGCAGCTCCTGGGGATAAAGGATACTTGCTATTCTTCAGAAACAACAGGCCTTCACCTCCCCAGGGTGCCTTGGGAGCTTGCACAGAGCTAAAACTTTTTTCCAAATGGTTGGCATCTCTTTTTCCAAGCCCTTTTTCATCTTCCTTTGGAAATCCTTGGGAATGAGTATCGTTTGCATTCAGAGACCATTTCTCGTAGCGCTGTGGCTGCTGCCCTTTAATCAGAGGGCAGGAATTCGCTGCCACACTTGGCATCCCCGGCAGGAAAAGGGAGCTCTGCATCCTCTGAGGGGTGAGGGGTGCACAAACCCCTCTGATCTCGGGCCGGGGCTCTGTGGGCTGGCAGCTCTGCAGGAGGGTCCATCAGCTGAGGTAGATACAAAACTCAAGATTTATTTTATGTGGGGTGGGGAGAGAAGTTTCCAGTCTGAATCCATAAAAAAGAAGCCAGACCAGAGGCTAAAACCAGTCCTACACTGGCCAAAGGAAAGGAACGAGGTGATGTGGTCAAGTTCCCTACCTGATTATATTCTACAACCCTAAGAACAAACAGAATCGAAACTCTTCACTGATCTCTGCCTCACGTTACATAATATTTTCCTGTTTCACTCTGCATTTTGCTGGTGTCTGGCTGCTCCGCTGAGCTTGCCAAGGTAGTGACAAACGGCAGGAGACAAAAGCAGAGGTTGGGAAGTGTTTGTGGAGGTGGAGGCCGGAGGCAGAGGAGAGCCCAGCGTGCCTCGCTGGCTGAATGTCATTGTATGGACTAAATCTTGTTGGGTTTGCGTTGGGAAAATTGCAGATCCCCAGCACAGAATTTTACCCGCAGGGCTAGCTGAGCTGTGTTATAAATGTGCTGTATACCAAGGGAAAAGTATTCTCTGGTGTCAAAAAATTGTTGGTGTTGCTTTGATTATTTTTTTAAAAAATACTTTCAAAGTGAAAAAGAGGATTTTTTTTTTTTTATCTTAAAGGGATGAAAAGCAGCGGGGAGTTGCTTTCCTTAGTCTATATGCCCTTTAAAATCCAGCGCAGAATACCCTATTAATTTATTTTCTCTTTCCCAGCATCACATTTTGAAAAATGCCCGTCACATTGCAGATGTGCAGCTGACTTACTATCAGACCCAGAGCGATGCTGGAGGAATTAGGGACATTTTCCCCCCAGTGCCCCCAGCAGCAGCTCCGGGTGAGCGCACGGCCAAAGCCGCTGGCTGCTCCGGGAGCAGCCGCGGAGGGCAGGTCCGTGTCTGTGCAGCGCCACACAATGCGGGGATGCGCCACCGCTGCCACCCCCGTGCCACCGCCGTTGTCAGCAGGTCACAGCGCTGAGTATCAATAGAGCAACTCCCGCACCCCTCCAACCCGTCCTCTGACTGGAATGCTCACTTCCATCGCGCAGCTCTCACCTCTGGCCTCGCCGTCTTCACGGCTCCGCACTTCAAAGAGCCCCGCTCACGGAGAAAATGCCTTATTGAAGGAATGGTCAGAGCCGCACAATTATTTCGAAAAAACTCCACATTGTGTTTCAGCTGAGGACAGGAGAACTGGCGAAACTCTGAATCACTTTCAAGATTCAGATCTAAATCCTGAGGTTTAGAAATATGAAAGTCAAAACTACAATAGTCCAAACACACAGAGCCTATTCTTTGCGCCTTGAAATGTGGAAAATTAAAGACCTGCTCTCAGTTTGACTACTCACCTTTCCATTTTCTGAGGCACCCAACAAAGTTCCCTCTGCTAATGAATACAGGTTTTGATTGTTGGATTACACAGATTATTTTCTGTCATCTTCAAGTCCTTTAAACAATTGCTGCCTTTGAAATCCCTTATGCAAGAAGCATATGACCTTACAACACTCCTATTCCTCTTTTGTATTTAACATCACAGCCCTCTCTGTGGTTACACACAATGTGGGGAAAGCTGCAGGTCAGGGCTGTGAGGTGATCGCTGAAAACGCAGGGTGCCCAACTATTGAAGCTGACACAAAATACACAGAAGAAAAGAGGCTACATGGAAAAGGGTTTAAAAGTAAACATTTTTTTTTTTTTATGTCACATTTTGTTACAGTTCCAAAAACCAAGGAACAGATGGTTGTACACAGGACAGGATATAAATAAAGGGACAACAGAAAATTAAATGGAATGTAAACTCGAATGCTGAAGCAATCTTAAATTAAAACTTGCTTGAAGTGTGGTCAAGAATACCCATACTGGTTGGGATTTATACTGGAACATCATTCCTGCCCCCAATCCTTCTCTTTCCCTCTCTGTCTCTTGTCTCTGTTCCCTGCCATGTTCTCCTGCTTGTGCACTGATACCAATCTCTCATGAATTTTCCATAAGCGTTTCAGATTTCCACAATATCTTCCATTTTAACACAATACTGAAACTCACAAATAGAATTACCTGGGATGGTTTTGGGATGTCTGTAGGCAGAGATAGGCAACATTCAGAGAAATTGAGGCACTTCTGGCAAACACCACGAAATCCCAAGTACCTGCTAAGACCTGAGGAGTGTTTTCAGTCCCCTGGGAAGCCACAGATCTGGTTTAAACACAGGGAAACATTCACATATAGTGGTGAATGGTGAATCTTTTTGTGAGTGTTTATTGTGATTTTTGTTGTGCAGCACAGTTCCTGGTCTGGGATTTGAATGCAGAAAATGCTGTGGGCACAACAGGCTTGAAACAATAAACTCAACCTAACTTCGTCTAACTCAGCATTTAGAAATTTTATTGGCAGAGACTTGCAGAAAGGAACGAGAAATCATAATTCAGCAAATTCCTTCTATCAGTGCTCGACTTTCTGTCCTCGTAGTAAATTATTCACCTCAGCAATGACTCAGTTAGCGAAAGATTAAAGGCTGGGTTCTGGCACCCTTGCTGTTCCAGGGGAGCATTTCGAGCACCCTGTTGACGCTACAGACACATTTTCCCGGGTGGAAGGGCTCTGTGGGCAGAGAGGGTCGGTGTTTGTGCTCAGAGTCCCAACACAACACCCCCAGCCCTTCCGTCAGTCAGACTGGTGTCACTGGGAGCTGTGGGGAGCTGCCCCTGCCCGGAGCAGCCGCGGCCGCGTTCCAGGGGCTGGGGAACCTCCCCGACCCTGGGATTTCCCAGCCCCAGCAGGGCGGCTCCGGCCGGTCCGTGTCACCGCGGTGGCTTTTGTACGGTGCCCGCAGCGCCTGGCACTGTGCAGGGATGTCCCCGTGTTCCACAGCCCTGCTGTCGCCTTGGCTCTGCCTCCCGGGCTGCTGCAGGCTCTGCTGGCTTTAGCAGTGCTGCTGCGCCCCGTCCTGACAGAAGTTTTGGGGCTGTTTCCTGAGTTTTACTGGTAAGCACAACCCCTTCAGCAGACAAAAGCGTTTTGCTTTGTTACTCCCAGGATCAGAGCTGTCTGCAAAATGCGAAAATGTGACCCTTCCCCTGTCAATACAAAGGCAAAAAATGAAATTTCAGTGTAATCAGCCATGTGCAAGTCTTCTAAATAAACAAACCTCATGAAACTACAGTTATTAAACTAAATGAATGTGACTCCACAAGCCTTTCACGAACTGGATACCAATTTAAACTGATAATTCTCTGCATGAAAAAAATCAGGAATAATATTTTTTTCCTGTTAACAAGGCCTGAATAAACAGCATGGAACTGATATTCTGTCACAGTACCCGGAGCTGCAAAATTCAGGAGGTGAAAGTTAAAGTGATAAAATTCCCACGGAATATTTTGGAATTCAGAACTGTTTGGCAACTCACAGAAAACAAGCCATATGCTATGTAGGCACTGATGTTTCATCTCTCACTTCTCTCAGCTATCCTGAGCTGAGAGTTATCATTTCAGCTTACTGGGAAGCACTTGATGCAGCCAGTTCCTTTTAAAATATATTTTGTTGGAAGTTGTTAGAAAATTCAATAAAGAGACTTTGATCATGATCCATTCATTGACTTTCTTGGACTAACTTTTATATGGGATTTAAAGTGGATTTGAAGCTTCTGTTTCAAAAGCAAAGCATATTTTCCAAATTCCTGCAGTGCCTCATGGCATCAGCTTTGCTTTTGAAATAGAGAATGAGGATGCAGAGATATTAAAGCTAAGCTCAGAGAAACATGATTTTCACCCCCTCTAGAAAAACAGGAACATCCTTACTCTTCCTTTGAATACATAATTAGTGCTAATTGAAGACACATGTCAGAAATTTATGCAGCAGGACAGAGTACAGAATGCAAAGGGGTTTTTCCTATCAATGCCAGAGACAAGCAAATGAAGACCTGCAGTTTTTCCTCTTCCTGGATCCTCATGCCACAGGCAAGACCTGCAAGTCATCAGTGGCCATGCAGAGTCCTCATAAACAGTTCCCAATACAGCTGTGCTGGTTCCAGTCATCTTTTCTCCCCGTTCTGTCCCATGGAATCCAGGCAGGCCCCTGGAGCAGCACCAAGGTTACATAAATTACTGTCTCCATGTTGATTCCCAGGTCCTGCCACCACAGTGGCCCTACTAACCAGGAAAGCTTAGCCCAAAAAACCCTTCTCACTTTCTCTGACAATAGAATGTAGGTATCCATGAGCTCTGGACAGACCCCAATTTCCAAATTAACTGTAAATGCACATACAGGCTTTTTGGACAGTTAGCAAAATTTCCACTGAGTTGTCAAATTTGTATTCTTAATAAAAAAGGATGTCCTTCCTTGAAAAGCATAATCACTCCTTCAAACATTTATCATAAAAACTGAAGCACTATGGGCATCTCAAAAAATAAAACCAACTTTTTCTTGAGCAAAACATCATGTTTTTCCTAAGGTCCATCCTTATAGAAGACCAAAACATTTCATTTCACGTAATGGCCAGAACGAGATACTCAGCAATGAAAACTTAGTTCAAACAACAGTTACCAGCAGGGGCAGTTAAAGCAGCTCTCTTGAATGTTTCTACCTGTACTGATGCAATAAACAGCTTCTCTTTATTTCTGTTCATGCCTAAATTAAATGGATGCTTAAAGATCTCAGTTTTTGCTGTGACTTGGTGCCAGCACTGACCCCTTCTCTGCCCTGCAGCGTGCCCAGAGCCCCGGGCTCAGCCAGCACAGACACCCCGGGGTGTTCTCCTGCCCCACCCGGGGTGACCCCCCAGCACGGACTCGTCCCGTGTCTGCCTCCCCCACCCAGCAAGAGCAGAAAATTCCAGAACACACAATTTCCATTCAGCTTTTCAAATTTTCCAGCTGTTAAGCAATTCCCTGGGTCCAAATCAAAATCTGCAGATGCTCTGGGGGTAAAGTCTCTGCTGAAAGAACAGCACAGCCTGGGTGGAAGTGCACTATGGAGAACATTGGGGGTGGCTCCACGGGTTTGCCTGACCGTGGATCAGCTGCTCCTAATTCAGTCACACACCACAGAACCCTGTCCTTATGCCCTTCATGTCACTGCTTTTTCTGATATATACTGCTCCTATTCCATACGCATAAATTCCCGGGTCTCCTTCAGTCCCCCTCGGTGTGGGAGTGAAAAAAAAGCTGGAAGGAGACCAAAATCCAGGGAGGGGCCGTGGCCGAAGGGGCAGGAGGCCAGCAGGGCTGGGTGCTCCTCGCACTGCCAGGCTGCTTTTATCACTGTGCCGTGGAATAAAGCTGTGCCCAGGCTCTCCTCAGGTAAATCTGGCAAATCAGCTGCATCTCCGTGAGCCAGCTCCATGTCTGAAAATCATTTTAGTCTTAGGAAACGTTGTGTAGGTCTTCGTTACTATTGTGATAGCATTTTTACATTTAGGTGCTATACAACTAATGATTGAGGACTGAATGCAACCCTAAATTCTGTCTGGCATGGAGCAAGCATTGTAACAGCGCTCGCAGTCGTGGCTGTGGGTGCCTTTCTAGGTTCCTCCAAAAGCCCAACAAGAAAGTGTGGAATATAAATCCCAATATTTATTCCCATTAATGTGTGTTTTGCCCCAGCTCTGCCTTCATGTGTTTAGTCTGATTCATTCAGTTCTTCTCTCCTGTCGTGTAAAAAATCTCCCACCACAGTGATTATGCCAGGCTGCCAGAAGACAAGGTAGGAACAAACCGCGGGTGAAAAGCCCCAGTTCCTCTGGCAGGGTTTTTTTGGTGTTTCCTGTCAGGAAAGGTCTCTGGGAAGGGCTCACAGCGGGGTCAGTGCCCTGGGGCTCCTCTGCTGCTGGGGCTCTGCAGGTCCCGTGCGCCGAGGCTGGGCCGTGCTGCCAGGCAGGGAAGTCGTGCCCTAAATTGCAACACCCAAGAGCCTTCAGAGCTTTTCGGGGTGTTTTATCACTGCTTGTGCTACCCGGTTAAAAAAATCACCAAAACAAAACAAAAAGCTGGTAAAAGAGACAATTAAATGACTTAGGTTGAGATGCTCCATAATTTATTGCAGATCTATGAGAGAACACTTGTAGAACCCATTTAATTCATTTAATAGTAATGCAAACATTGATATAAATTAAAACTCCAGAACGCTTTCTCACATCTTTTCTCTCCCCATGAGAGGTGAATGAAAATGATTTATTACCCATAGATTATAATTGCTTAAAATAGGTTATGATGTAAGAAAAACATCTAATCCCTTCTACCAGGCAGGAGCAAAATTCTACAGACAGAGGAATTACATCTAACGCCAGTGTGTTAAGGAAGAAACATTCTTCTTCTCCCTTTGGGGAAACTCTAAGAACATCTTTTTAGAACTGTCAAAATTCACAAGCTGTAATAAATTATTCTTTTTCATTATCCATTTATTAAGCAGGCTGTTTGGTATAATAGCAGAAAAATTCTGTCTAATTTTTACAGTATTACACTACTGTGATTTCTCATTTGAAACAGACAAGTTATCAAGAGCAGTGATGTGTTTTATTCTGTACGTTGGGACCATCTTTCCTCTGAATTCTGATGAAGACAACTTCTGAAGCGTGCCAGGCTCTGCCTGTCAGAGGCCCCGTGCCGGGGGTGCCACCGGGGCCGCCCGGGTGGGGCTCCTGCTCAGTAAACGTGGACATCAGGTCCAACATTTACCATGAGCTTCAACACAAACTCTGAAGAACAGCAGATCACCAAATATTACACCAAAATTTAGTAATGTTGTAAATGTTGGCTGTAAGATGCTGCAGGGATCTCATTAACTGTAATGCCAATGTGAAATTCTGGATGGAACTTTATGCTGGATAAATGGATAAAAACCTGGGTTAGGAGAGGAGAAATCTGGAATAGGGTTCTGGCTCTATCACCAAACTCTGTATGATTCTGAGAGAGTAATTTATCAAATGCAGTAATCTACTATATCATAAGCATTTATTATACTATAATTATATGACTATTATTTATATTGTGTACATATCTGTGTGTATATATATAATAGTAAAGGTGTACTCAGGGTAAATCTGCCTCAGCCCTGGTGGTGAAAGTGGAACACCAGTGACTTTGGTTTCCGAAATTGAAAGCAAAAATACATATTCATTTTCTTCTTCTGGTTTGTTTAAGCTGTAGTGAAAATTCACACTCTGCCCTAGGTTTGTTGTGTGTAGAGGGATCCAAAGTTACAAACCATGCTGTAAGTGGTGACTACAACGGCTTTATTTAGAGCACTATTATTATTATTATTATTACTATTACTATGATGATGATGCTCAATTGTCATGGGCCACACTTCGTTCGTCCTCCCCATGCTGAAAATCCAAAGTCTGAGCTCTAACGCCAAAATCAGCAACTGCACTGGCAGATTGATGCGGTGCAGGCTGCGGGAGTGCCCGGCAGGAGCCTCGGCCGGCCAAGTGAAACCCTCGCAGGTCCCCCCAGCCCAGGGTGCTCCCCGGGCTCCCCGAGTCTCACCTGGAGCTGCACCCCCGGCTCCCCACAACTGCTCAGCCCAGCCCCAGAGCGGGGGCACGGCAGCAGAGGGAACAGAACTGCAGCCCCGTTTGCAGCAGACATTTGGGAGCCCCACTGGCCCCCGCCAGCCCCCAAAAGGAAAACAGAAAGAGAAGAGAAAAGCCACCTATCTCCTGCACCCTGAATGGCAACGGCAAGGCAGGATGCTGCCTTGTTGGCTCTGCCTGAAAATATATAAATAAATGGTTGTTCTAAACCCACATTGTATCTTCACAGCCAGCAGCGAGGCAAAGCTGCTTTCTTCAGCTAGGAAGTGGATTACATTTTTATAACTAATCCGCAGCTCTTTGCCTGAAAAGATTTGCTAAGCCCCCCTCACTACTTTTTCTTTTAGGTCTGTGCACTCCAAAGCTTCCTTCCACCTTCTTCCTCCTGCCTCCCAAAAGTAAACTTAGCACGGCGATTTTTTTGAACTTACAGTATGAAACTTTGTTTGTGCCTTGCATTGTTAAACAGGATTCACAGACAGGGAAAAAACCCAGCACCCAAACAACTCAGTGCTTCACTGATCCATAAAATCATTATAGGCAACATTTCAGTTTCAACAAGTGCCAAAAATCCTCCCCCCTCCCCGAATATAAAAATAAAGCAGAAACAAAAATAACAAGGCTATTAATCTTTCATTAAGTTAAAGGGATGAAAAGGAATCGCTTAAAGTATCATTCTTTACTTGCACCACAAGATTGGATGCCCCCTGCTAACTTCAAAGGCTCTAAAAGAAGCTGGTTAATATTGTTGGCACAGAACCAGATTGTGGTTTATTTTAGTTTTTCTGATTTTTTTTTCAACAAAAGAAAACATTAAGGGTTGGACACTGATTGCTGAGGAACACCTATTGAAAGAGGGGGCCTTTTGTGTCGCTACCAGTAATATGTCAATTTTCAGACATGTAAAAGCTGCTCAGAAAATCGTGTCAGCCCCTGCACGAGGGCAGAACTCTGTAACACTGCTCCTGTTTGCTCTGGGCTTTCAGCTCAGACACAAATCACTGTTTTTCCCTGTGTGCCAGAGCGCCTGGACCAGCAACAGCTTCAGTGAAATACGGACTTTGTGCATCCCTGGAGAAGTAACAGATCCCCATAAGCCACGGAGTCCCTCACCCGCTTCCCCGCACAGCTCTGCTCCGTTTGCATTCCTCCCCAGCCCCAGAGTCTGTGCGCACTGAAAACAAAACCAATTTTTGCTGAGTGACAGTTTGTGGTTCCTGCCCTGTGCAGGGGTCTCTGTGCCGTGCTCTGCTCTGAGCCCTCGGGCTGCAGGTGGCGGCTGCTGCCTGGCAGAGGGGGAAGAACGAGGGCAGGGCAGGGCAGGGATGGGCAGGGCAAGGCA
>VZRO01006438.1:91412-112270 GCA_013397915.1 Daphoenositta chrysoptera
CCTCGGTTTTGTTCTACATCCCGTCATTGTGTTTGCAGGAATCGGTGTAACTAAATGGGGGTTTTTTGGGTAATATGTTTCCTCTTTTTTGTTTGTCCATTTGGGGCCTACACAGTTCTCACTGAACTTCGCTCCAGAGAAGGAGCAGAGCATCCCCCTGCTCCCGGATCTGTCCCTTTGCCGAGCTCTGTTTCCACTTAGAGGCATAGTCAGAATTCCACACTTGATCAGGCTGGTGCTGGAGCAGCCCCGGGTCTGTCTGAGGAGGGCTGGGAGCAGATGCTGGTGGGAAGAGAAAGGAATGCTGCAGTTCCCAACCCAGGGCAACCTGCCTGTGGGGAGAGATTTCTGCCCAAGCCACAACACTCGGAGCCTGAGTGATGCCCTGAAGTAGAAAACTTCACATCGCTTCAAAAACTGCAATTCAAAAAAAAGAACTATCATGATTTCACAAAACTTTTTGTGCAGTATCTGTTTCTTCATGGAGTCCCATGAAGTTCTTGCCTGCACAGTTCTCATGGTGAGAATGAGTTCAATAAGTCAATTATGCTCAGTTCTGAAATAGATTTCCCTTCCGTCACTTTTCTGTTTGATCCATTTCAATTTAATTAAATGGTCAAAATTTAAAGTACATTTTTTCCATCCTGACAAATAAATCCTTTGTTGTAAATTTTCAGAAAGTTGTCTATCTAAGTCTTTATTTTTCATTTGCAATAAGTCTGAGTTTTTATGCTCCTGAGAGATTGTTTAAGCAACCATCTCGCTTATCTGCTGTAAAAACAATATTTTAAAGATGCAATTTTCTGTGAAAGAAGCTGGTTGAACATGTAATTCTCTTCTGTCTTTGATGGATCATTTGCTCAGACATAATGAATTCTGCTGAATCTGATAACTTTATTGCTCATAAAGTAATCACAGTGAAATAATGAGTTACTTATATCATCATTTTTGCTTTGTTTCTCATTGTTTGCCTTTTACACTTGAAAAAAGTCCTTGAGTTCTCGATTAGTCTTCTTGGTTTAAAGGACCAGGCTGAAAGAAAAAATTATTCCAATTCTTTACTTTTGATTCACCATTGCTCTGAAATAATGAATGGTATCCTTCTTTGTAATGACCCAAAACATCAAGGGTGGCTTCCTACTCACTATGAAAAGACACAGGTCCAGCTTTTTCATTGGGATAAAAAACTTGTTAATAAAATCAGCACAGTGGCTCAGATGCGTTCCCCTGTTAGACCTCCGACAGCAGAGTCACAGATCTTAAGAAGAAGAAGAAAGGGAAGGAGAAACAGAGATTCATGGGAGAAAGAAAGGGGGGGAAAATGTGATTTCAGATGGTATCAAACAAAAGAAAAGAATGTTACCGTCAGTCCTCTCCCACCAAATTTGCCTCTGCCCAGTTCAATGCTGGGCACTGCTCCGGTCAGGGATTTATTAAAATGCAATAAAGTGACAATATTTCTGGAAACATGGAGCCATCGTGGAGCTACTTGAAGAATTCTCCTTAAAGGGCTTGATTCAAACCCAACTAGGATCTTCTGCATCGATTTCAAGAGGCTTTCAATTACCCCAGAACCCTGCGGGGTTGAAACAAACGCTGAGCAGGTTGTTGGCACGGTGTGGGAGGGAAGCCAACGCTGCTGCTGCTAACGGAGTTTATCACGGACAGGAGCACCAGCACTGCACTCCCTGGCACGGGAACAGCACCAGGAACCCTGGGCAAGGAAAACTGGCACCGGCCTGAGCTGTGTGAAATGCGTGAAGAGCTAAAATTCACCAAAAGTTAGAAACTTGTTGTATTAAAACGATCAGAAAGCGCTTGTACTTACTTCTCCCTCAGCACATTTTAGAAGGACATGCCCTTTTCAAATGCCCTTCCATGTCCTATTCCCAGCAATGACCTCTACTGCCTGTGCTGGACTTGGGTATTATTTTTTTACTGAAATGAGATCTCTTTAATCAGCTTTAAAAACATTGTGAACTGAAACTGCTCTTATTTAAAAGTTTAACTTTACTTACATCAATTTATAATCAGAGTTCCTCTGGTATGTTTGATTCCTGACAAACAAGGATAAAAGTCTTGTGCCCCCATTGCTAATGAGATGATAAAACAGCAGGGATCAAGTTTTTAATTACTACAGGCTATGCACTGGAGAGGTACCAATGATATTTTCTATTGCATGTCTAAGTTGTAACTTCAGGCTTATGACAGTCATGCTGTGTTCCTCTGCCTTTGATGATCACTCATCTTTGTCTCCTGAGAACATACAAAAATTTCTGAGCTGGGATCCTGTGGGGGCTGGCAATTACTGCTGTAACCTGGCACAGGTTCCAGGGTAGCACTCGCTGCTCAGCGAGGATCCGGTGTCTGAGCGGAGCAGAGCGCGCCAAGCGAGGGGAACTTTTCTTCTCACACAATCTAGGTTCTCTATCTAGTTGTTCCTTTAATAATTATGCTTTTAATTAAGCGGGAGAATAATTTAATATTGTTCCCTTTTTTCCTGTTAGAAGCACAATCTATTACCTTCTCATACATAAAGCATAGGGCCACAGGCACACAGCAATGCTGGGTTTTGGCACTAGGGGACCCAGGTCTTGGAAAATTGTCAATACAGGCATGTTTTTGGAAATGATCATCATTCCCACCCATGTTTATAAGCTTGTTGAGTGAGTTTTTTTTCCTTGAATAAAATTAATATTGATGCTAGAGATTAGAATGCATTTCTAAGTAATAAACAGTTTCATTATTAGAGAGAGAGAGAGCTGAGGCTGATAATGTTGCAGGCCTATCTGTCCCTTCCCCAGCGCTGCAGATCTTCACCACACTGATCAGCCTGCAGATATTTGGCCACTATTCTGGTTATTCCAATACTTCCCTGTGGCCCACACCGCTGTCTCACGCAGGAGGGAGGATTTCCTTTGGCTGCGGTGCGAGGCCAAGGGGAGGAGAGCCCTCGGTGGTGCTGAGTCGGGCACAGCAGAGCTGGGCTGCTCTGGGGGTCTCTGCAGCCCCCGCGGAGCCCCCTCTCAGCTGCCCCAGGGCCACAGCACTGCTCAGACCACCAGAAATCGTGGGGAGGAGAAACTCTGAGGAGAAACACTCCAAATGTCTTCTCACTGAACCTCTGTGAGATTTTTCCCTGAATGCAAGGTTTATCTTCTCATGAAGGAGTTTGTGAAATCTGAACGTGAGCCTACCAGATTTTCAAATCAAGCAAAGGCTCCTTCCACACGGGCCCTGTACCCCCAAAACTTCCTCTGAACCCGCCTCTGCTTTTTTTCTGCCACAGCTGCACAGCTCTGCCACTGTTCCATGGCATCCTACAGACATCATTTCCTTTAAATTCCTTTATGCTGAGAGAGCACTCTGTGCAAAAATTATTTCATCCCTATTTCGTGTTGCCTTTTCTGTTTAATCTCTGCTTGATGTGACAGATAGGTATGTCTCAGCCTTTTATCCAACTAAAATGAAGCTGCCATTCCTTTCCTTAGTGCCTTCACTTTACACTTCCTCTCTGCAGCTGAATCTTAACCCAGGAGAGAGTTTTCCCTCTGGGGAAGGAGTGAAGACCACAGAAACAGTGACATCTCCAGTGGAGTCAGCAAGGGGAAAAAGATGAGCCTGGATTCAGGAGCAGGAGGTCCTCCTTGAGTGCTGAAATACAAAAAATAAGGAACTACTTTTTCTCTGCCTAAACTTGAAGAGTTTACAGTGGCATTGTTTGTGTAAGGGTGAAATACCAAAGGACGCCTTGTGTGCAGAGATACTGCAGAATACTCCGTGTAAGCAACCCTGAACTAACGCATTCATTTCTGTAAGAACTGGGAGTTCTGATCTAACTTGGGTTCTCCAGGGACTGCATGTCAGACAAATGCTGCAGAAATCAAGAGCCCAGCTGACCCACTTCTCTCTAGCTCGAGGATAAAACCCCGCTGCTGGGGTAGCCCCATCCAGCCTGGCTGTAAATAATCATTCTTGGGGAAACAGGGGGGTAACGTTCACTTCAAAAAGTACTTCACAAATCTGAAACTTCTATTAAGTAACCAACCATGATTAATGCACTTGGCTGTAGAAATCAATTATATTTTAAAGGCAAATCATGAAGGAGACTTCATCCTTGTTTCCTTTTACAATTGATATGACAGATCAGAACTGCAAACGCTACAAATACTGCATTGACTGGAACCCCAACACAGCTTAAAAGCACTGATTTATTTTACAAATGTAGGACATCCAAGTAACAGACTATTGTGTGTGGAGGCAATCAATGGCACTTCAGAACTTACAGCTCATATCAACTCCAACCACTGCATAAACAGAATCAAGAGACATTTAATATGCTGCATAATGGAACTTGAAATGAAGTTGACCATAACATGTGTATAATCTAAACTGCAGAAATCACTCCACTCTAATGATCTGTTCCCTAAAAAGAAAAATGTAAAGTGTTTAAAAGATTTAGCAAAATCTGTGCATAGATTGAATAAATCATCATGGGTATCAATTATATCTTGAAAATGGTGTACAGCTCTTATAACATCAAGGACTGGTTTTAATTATGACTTCAGTGTAACTAATATTTTCTTAATTTTAATGAATGTTGTCCTATTATAGGATTAACTTTGCTGAAGCTGGAAAAGCCAAAAGAGTTTTCAATTAAAAGAAGAGAGGTACACCGAGAAGAGCAGATTGTTTTGAAATACGTTGGGTTTTGGCCCAAATGCTGTTCCACTTTCTGACTCAGCGAGTCATCCCATGGGAATATGGCAACCAAGATTTGGCCTCTTTTCCAGAGGTGTAAGAAGTAAATATTGCAATGGGCTGCAAGGGTTAAGCTGTGGTAAATTCCTGTCTGTACAAGGGAGATTTGCATAACTAAAATGATCCAAGTACATCACTAATTCTTAACAGGGAGGCACATCAATAACTCCAACAACTGTTCCAATTCCTGTGCTCAGCTGTGGCTCGTGTTCAGCTGGATTTACACCCAGCCCGTGCCACTGTAACAGCTCTGACGGAGCAGCACAACTCCAGCAGCAAGGCAAGGTCAGCAGGAAATACTGTGTAAGGGTCAAAGAGCCCCCTGGAAGGCTCCTGAATCAAAAACAAAACAAAAAACCCCGGCTTTGCACTCATCATCATAATTTCAAACCATTTTAACATTGTATTATTGAGGAGGGATGGAACTCTGGTAACTCCAGTCAGGGCAGGGAACCGGGGGTTTGAGAGGTGCCAGGAGCCCATTTCATGGGCACTCAGTGTCCCCCTCTTTGCCTGGCTTGCCCAAAGGCTGATCTTGGTCATCTACCTGCTATTTATGTTCAGGATTTTTTATCTGGGTCCATTCTTAGGCTACAGGTCATGAGTGAGCTCTAATGTGGGACATAAAGAGTGGGAGTTCATGATCCACAAACGGTTTGTGGGAAGCAGCTGGGTTTGTATAAACACATGGAGTGTTAGTGCAGAGATTAGAAGTCATCACTCAGCCTCGAAAATGGGCTTTGAATAAGGAGGAGAAGGAACTTCACATTGCTTTTACACTAAGACTCTGCTAGTATTAAATTAAAGTAAGAATTCCAAACTGAAATATTCATGTTCACAGAGAAATGAATGCAGTTCTTGAGGCTACATCCACCTCAAGCCTCGTGATTTCTGCGTGCTAGGGACAGAAACATTTGCATTTGGCATCTCACTTTTCTTCAGCAAATTTATTTCCTGTGACTTTTTCATTAGAAGAGCTGTAGTGTGTATCGAGAACATTATTTTGCTTATACAAAAGGAAACTGGATAATAGGTGCTTTTTATGTCTCCTACTGCTGGAGAGCCATAATATTTAAGTCATAAGTGGGCAAATGTCAAAGCAGGTCTCCCGCTGTGCCTGACTCCCTCTAATAATTAGGTGCTGCCTCATTGTTCTGTGACTTAGCTGCGAGTCCAGCTGTCAGCTGACATAACTGGTAATGGAAGGACCACATTCCTCATAACCAGACAACTCCCTTCAAAATCCACGGCAGATTTACAGCCCTCACACTCGCAGGATCAGGTTTCAGGCCATAGCTGTGCACAGCAAAATAATATCTCAGCCTATGTGTCTGCACTCTTAAACGCACAGATTTGACTGCAAAAATTTATATTCGTACAAAATAAGGAGGACCAGACCTTCCATCCAGCCATGAGCGGGCCTTGCCTTTTTCTCTCCCATCCAAGGAATCAGAAAGAAGCCCCAGGGACAGAGACCTCTGTGGTTCCCAGCCACCACAGTAGACATTTGCAGCAGCAAACTACTAACAAAATCTAGCAGCTTGCCAAAAAGCAAGGAAAAATGGAAAAAGTCAACTGCAAAGGTTGTTGGGAGCATATCCAGGTGTGGACAGACGGCTCCGATTTGTGTTTGCTGAAGGAAAAACGCAACAGCCGTTTATGCCTCGCCTGAGCTGTTGCTGTTTGAAAGGTGTTTCACCATCCTGCCACCTTTGTCAGGCTCTGCGGGCTCCTGGGATGCTGCAAAGGGCAAAACCCCTCTCTTGGGGCTGACAACTCCTTCGGGAGAACCCTCCCATCCTGCCTTACCTGTTCTTCCAGGGGTACAGGCAGCAACACCAGCTCGGTACCTGCGGGAAAAGTGCTGTGGCAGAGATATTGCCTGGCTGAGGGGAGTGAGGGGCTGTGTCCCTGGGAGTGAGGGGCTGTGTCCCTGGGAATGAGGGGGTGGTGTCCCTGGGAATGAGGGGTTGGTGTCCCTGGGAATGAGGGGCTGTGTCCCTGGGAATGAGGGGTTGGTGTCCCTGGGAATGAGGGGTTGGTATCCCCTGGGAATGAGGGGCTGGTATCCCCTGGGAATGAGGGGCTGCTGTCCCTGGGAACGAGGGCTGGTGAGGCGTTGGCTGCCGTGGGGGCCGGGAGCTGAGTGGCTCGGGGGACTCTTTGGGAGGTGCGTGGCAGGGACAGGGAGCTGTGTCCCCGAGCCAGCACAGGGATGGCCATCCCGGGCCTCTCTGCAGCCTGAGCCCGCCGGGGGAGCAGCGAGGGGACAGCAGCGGGGCAGGAGCTGCTGCAGCGGGACGTGTCCCCACGCTGTGGAAGCCTCGCGTGGAAGGGAAGGGTGGGAGCTCGGGAACAGCCTCTCCACCCCTGGAAAGGAGTTCCAGCCCGTGCCCCTCAGCCCAAAGGTCCCCAGCGCAGCGCTGGGGATCAGGAGCTCTTTGTGCTGCTCAAATCCTCCCGCGGCCGCTGCACGCCCGCGCTGAGCTGCGCTGCAGCGGCCACTCAGGACACGCGGATTTCTTGGGGAGGGTTGTTGGGAGGGCTGCTGTGCTGCTGTATTCCAGAAAATCAAATTAGCTCCTCGCTATTCCATTCTAGCAGGAGCTCCCTGCTGAAAAGGCTTCCTCCTTCAGCATGCACGCAGGAAAACAGGGCAAAAATAGTTCATTCAAAGCCAGTAGTGCTCGGGAAGAACACTGAGAAAACACAGAATCCTTCACATCTCCCTCCCCAGCCTTTAGTCTATGCAACCTTCTCTGGTGTGACACCTTTTTTTCTGGGCAGAATCTATAAGAGCAGTCCCATATTGCCAGAAAAAAGGTAAGAGACCAGGGTTTTGGGTAGGAAATTGATTTGCCTCAGCATTCTATTGGACATACAAATTATAAAAAAAAAATTAATTGAAAAGAAAGGTAATCACGAAATCAGTAAATTCTAGGCGTTTACTAAAAGCCCTGTATTGACCCTGGTGAAGCTGTTAATTCCCTTTAGTGGTTATAGGAATGGGAGAAAAGCACAGTGAAAAAAAAAGGAAAGAAGAGGAAACAACCTAAGATATTTTTCTGCTTTCTGAACACTAACTAATCAATCAGCAGAGTTTTTGTGAGATAAGAAAGTTCCAGTGGTGGCTATTTGTGAGATACTTAATGCACGGAGACTTGTTTTAAAATTATTTTTGCCCAGGAGACAAATGTGTAACCATATGATTTTTCCCCCTGCTATGTTAAAAATGCATTTATATTTTTTCAAGCACACCCCGATTAAAGAGGGCACATCTGTTTTAAGTCTTTCTTTATGAAAATTACTGAGCTTCCTCTGAAAGCTTATCTTTTAATTTCAAAATTCTTTGTAGCAATAACTTAGATAATAACCAACCATATTTCTGTCTTCTTTAGAGGAAAAAAAAAAAAAGAGAGAGAGAGAAAGAAAGAAAGAACCATTTTGAGCTTTGAACTCCCCCTCCCTCCCCTCGCTGGGTCTCCTTTGAAAAGGCCCCCCTCATTTGCGTTTAAAATGGATGTTTCATACTGGTTGATTAGTGTTCGTGTGGGATACCAGCCGCTCCGAGCGCCGGGCTCAGTTTGAGCCCTGCGGATTATTCATCAACTTCCCCGGCAGGGGGGACCCTGCCTCTCTCCCCGCTCAGCACCAAAGTCTTCAGCTTTGCTTTTTAACAGGTTTTTTTTCCTCCTTTTCACAAAGTTGTTTCTTTTTTTTTTTTTTTTTTTTTTTTTTTTTCTTTCTCCCCCACTCCTTCTCCCCCTTGCAGGGGTTACTTGAGTATCCATAAGACCCGATCCCTCCTGACAGCGAACTGCCCCTCCCCAGCAGCTTCCCTGGGCTGGTGCGGAGCGCGGATGGGGCCGTACTCGCCATATGTCTGTCTGTCTGCTTCCAACCATTGTTTCACGCAAAGATCATTTAAATACGTAAATAGGGACCTGGAGAGGCACTTGGCCTTGCCATCATGGCCATTTATGGCATCTCCTTGATTTCTTTTCCCCTAGGTCTGGCTAGTGTTTTGTTTATCCTTTATTAAGTTAGCAAAGATGTCGAGGGCGTTAGGCTGTGTCTGAATTACCAATATCTCAGCAACATTTATCAGGGTTGCTGCCAGCATTTTGAACACCAAGTCTAAGCCAGCTCTGAGCAGATTTTCACAAAACTGTTACTTGGCATCAGCTACCTGTGCATGTTTGTGATATTTGGTTGTTGTTATTACCCATCCCCACTGAGATGGTGCTTCAGAACCAGTGAAAAGGAGTTGTCTTCCTGCAGAACAAAAACAAATAGCAAATTTTGTGTGCCTGAGCCCAGTTTTGTGTCACCTGAGCTCACAAAAGATGAGTCCCCTGCAAAGCTGGGCTCCCAGTCCCACAAGCCATTATGGATCCGGGAATACCAGTGCCACACGAAGAGGTTTTCCAGACATCAGTGCGCACATGCATCTCCCTTTGCTCCTTTGTCTCCAGCTGCCTACAGGCAATCCTCCCTCCTCGAACATGGTGACTACACATGAAATTATCATGTCTAAGAAAGGCAGAATTACTTTCTTTTAACTTCACCCATCTAAACCAGGCAAGAACTTTGATGATTTGTTTTGAAGAATCTATTGCTGATGGAAAGAAACCAGCACCTGCAGAATGTGGCCATCCCCATCAATACTTACACTGGAAAAGAATAGCCTGTATTTATGGTATACCCTATGCCCACTGATGGAATACAGATAACTGGTTTGGATCAAAATCCTAAATTTTAGACAGCAGAGACCGGGTGAGAATCTTCTCACTTACTGAGACACAGGATGGTTTGGTACAATGCTCACGATCATTAATTCTTCTTAAAATTAACAGCTACCATGAGCTGAATTTTATTTTTTATTTCCTGCTGCCATCCCTGAAAGTTCTGAAAAAAAGATTTTTCTTCTTCAGTACTTCCAGTGAACTGTATTTTTCCTTGGGGACATCTTTAATCTGCTTACAAGGAGGTTAGTAGGAGTAAGAGACACAGAACAGCACTGAGCAGACTTTGAAAACAAGAACTTCACACCCACGTGGGCACCCACAGCTCCCTCTTCCTGGTGAATACAAACTAATGATACATTTTCTCTCTTTGTTACCTTATTTTTTGGTTTTGAACCTCCACCTCCTGACTGAGCTGTCTCACCATGAAACCACTGCATATACGGGTCAGATGTGTTATTTTAAAATACTTCACATCCAGATGCTCCCCCGGGAATTGGTGCTCGGGTGCTCCCTCACCTCCTCATTCCAGGGGGTCTGACAGCTGTGTCCAGCTGCACAACCACCTCTGTCAGGCACAGACCTGTGAGGATGTGGAAACTCAGTGGTCACAGCGTGATTTTGGGTCTACCCAGTGCTGGACATATGCTAAAGAAATTGTGGAGCCTGAAGCTGAGGATTTAGGTGCCCAAATCTCTCAAAAACTTGTTTGTAGCACAGGAGTGTTTCCTCTGACAGCCCTCAATGCTTCCTTACTCCTCTCAGTTTTGTGTCTGTGCCACAGCCGTGACCACAGCAGCATGTGAGCGTCAGCCAGAAGAGCCTCATGTGAATTCTGCCTCTTCCTTCCTTTTCCCAGGAGGAATCCATGGAACACCAGAGGAATTTCAGTACATCCGTGGGTATTTAAGCCCATGTGCGGGGGCAGTGGAAGCAGTGACGGCGCGGGTGCAGCCGCGGGCAGCGGGAGCCGCAGCGCTGGCACCGGGAGGAGCAGGCGGCGAGGCGGGGATGGCAGCGCGGCTGGACGGGCAGAGGATGCTGCGGAAGGTGCTGCTGGGTGGGAGGGGACACCCCGCCGAGGGTGCTGCGCCACAGGGGTGCAGCCCTCACCGAACACCCCGGGAGGAGCCGGGAACACCCCGGGAATGTCCCTGTGCCGGGATTTCTTAGGGCCACCACAGCAGGGGACCGTGCACTGGCACAGCCCCGCTGACCCTGGTGGGCTTGAGCAAAGAAACTGCACCAGCAGAGACACAGGGAGAGCCTGAGGAGCCTCAGCGATTTCACTCAGACGCGTCCAGAGGCTCGGGGACACTCCAGAAGCTTTCCCCACAAAGCACTGGGGACGGGGGGGCAGCCACGGGTGCCAGACTCATCCAGCCTGGATCTGCCCACCTCAATCAGAGTAGCCATGGACATCCTCTGCCCGAGGGGACAAATAGGCTGCAATGTTCAATATATGGGATAGCTCACCTACAGCTGGGACCTGCCAGGGAGCAGCACGGCTCGGAATTCAGGCCAGAACAGATTTTAAATGCAATGCAGTCCCTACATCTTCAGATTACTGCTCCTGACAGGATCTTCACCACCACCATCACCGCCCCTCCTCACAGGAGTCCCTGTGCACACCCATTCAGCAGGATCATTTGTAACATGGGCCATCAGGCATTTGACATTTTAGAAGTTAAACAAAACAGAATTCTTTAAAGTCAGTATCCACCCATATTCCAAGGGAAGCAAATGAAAAGGTGACAGATGTTCCGCATGGAGGCAAATACAAACTTTAACACAACATAAAATGTGTGAGAATGATTTAAACTCACTTGCAAAATTAATTATTGGAGGTTTAAAATTGTAAAGCACCATTTGGGTTTTAAAGAATGTTCACAATAAAGAAAATAACTCAGGTATTTATTGTTTTGCTTCAATTTGCATTGATGCTATTAATAGCTGACAAGAAATGATGACAAATAAGCTATTGTAACCCTTTGGGAGTTTATTAGGTCATTTGTGAGAGGTCTGAATAGAGTCATTTGTTGCCCTCAGGTGTTTGAGAGTCTCTTTACCCTTGGGAAAGGAATTTAACAAAGGAGTGTATTTCAAAGAAGGCACTCTGTGTTTTCCACCCTTTTTCTGAAGTGTTTTCAAACACACTCCAAGCTAAAAATTCTCAGAAGTGAGAAAAGGAGGGATATATCAGATGACCCCTGAAGCAGCGAACAATCCCAGGGAGCAGATGATAGGGTCAGATTCTAGATGCTTGAATCCCAAATACATTTTCACTATAGGAGGCCCCGATTTATTTTTGCCCCACCCCCTGGGTGCAAACTTTGAAATGCACAATACGGAAGTGTTGGACTAATGCCCTACTTGCATTTTTTTATTTGCCCAAAATGTGACGTCTGATTTTCTGTCTGCTCCCAAAAACACCGGGCAGGCCCTTTGTTACAACAGACATTGCATCTGCCTTGATCTATACATCTTCTCGATTAGCTAGAGCGTTAGCATTGGTTCAGGCTGCAGTTAAACAGGTTGTCAGGCCATAGCAATACAGCCATCAAAATGAATCTGCCGAAGCAGCTTTAAGGGAAAAAACCAAGGACAGGTTTGATTGTCCAGGGAGCATCCAGGTAATCTCTGCTCCAAAAGCAACGGCCCAGCCAGTCCCTTCGTGGGAACTCTCCAAGTTCAGAAATAAAAATGGTGTCCTTCTAAAAAAAAATGATTAAAAAAAAAAGGTCTTAATGACTTCTAAGGGCTGGAAGCTGGTGGTTTTTATCTTACTGGGAGGCTGGAAGATTTCACTGTGTTTTTATAGCTTCTGCCAGTCCCCTTTCCAGCATCAGGCAGAAGTCAATGTTTCAGAATGAGAAAACCAGAACAAAACAATGTGAACAGAACCTGTTCTCAAAGCACCTTGCAGTTTTCTGGATGGGGTTTTCTTTCCCTTGACAGAAGTCTGAGTGCAGTGGGCATTTCTGACCTACATTTTCGGGAGCTGAGCATTGCCTGTCCGTGTGTACATAACTCATAGCAAAACACTGTCTGTGTTCTCCCTGCTGGCGGGCGGGGATTTGTGCACTCCCAGCCCCTCCAGAGCTGGGTACAGAGGTTCCCAGATCATCCCAGAGATGCTCCTGCAGATCTGGCTGCTGTGTAACTCTTCTGCCACAGAAAAACCCACTTCCAGCCGTTTATAGCTACAGTGGAAACCCACCAAGTATCACAAACTCTGCACCCGCGTTTAGGGTCCCGGTGGAATAAAGATGCCGGGGTGCCAGACTGAGTTCCCCTGCACAGCAAACGAGACCCGGGAGGAGCCCCAGGGTGGCCAGGCCAGCACGTGCTGGTGCTGCAGTCCCCGTGTCCCGTTCCTGTCCCTGGACGGGCGCGGCTGGCACCGCCGGGGCTCCGCGGGGCAGCGGCGCTCCCTGAGCGCCCGCCCTGGCTCCGGCCATCCCGCACGAGGCTGCAGTCCTGTTGCCACACTCTCAAAAATGATTTCCTGCCCTTATTCAGGGCTTCAAGAGAGTACTGTCATCCACTTAGACTCCACTTGAACCCTCTCTCAAGTGAATGCCCTACAGCTCTTGTCTTCAAACAGTGGTGTCCATCCTTTTTGATCATACAAGTCATGCAGATTTTTCAAAGGCAGAGCTGATGCTCACGGCCCCTCTTCTCTCCTGCTTCCTGATTTCTTGACTGGCCTCACTGTGCATTCAGTTCACAAGTCATTCATGCAAATAAGGCACTGCAGACTCAAACGATGCCCAGGATGAGGAATAGCTGAGATCAGACTGCTCCTATTGGAATAATTCATGGAGCCCACATATCTTTTGCTTAGGTTAAATTTGAGAGCATACAAAAACTTGCTTGTCAGTAGGCAAATATTTTAACTGTGACTGCAGTTTATACCTGGCTGCCACTCACTCCTGGTCACTCTCTCTCTTTATGGGTCTCTTGATATCTTGCCCATATTGTCCTGGATGTACCCACAGACCGCATGCATCCAGCTCGGAGAGATTTATTTACTCCTAACCTGCCTCTGGGGCAAAGAACCTGAGGAGCTTTGTCAAGACAGTTTTTGTGCTGGGAAAGTACAGAAGAGTAACTTGGAGTGCCTGAGGAAATCTATAATCAAAAAGTTCAGTGCATTTGAAATTCAGCACCTTCAAGAACAGAGAGCATCTGAGCAGGAGATGCCAGCATCAGCTTGGTACAATTCTGCATTGTGCCCTGCAAGCACACCGAGTCTGCTCCTCCATCGACATCCACGGAAAGCTCGTCACATAAACAGTTTAGCTAATTAAACCCCATGTATTTACTTCTGGAACCCTTAGAATAAATTAGGAGCTCTGCAGAGACCCACCATAGTCCCACCAGATGAAGCCCTGCCTGCTGACTCGTACCAAAACTACCCAGCTGTTAAGGTAGGGCAGTTGAAAATCAGCTGCTGACACTATTCTACAGCAGGATTAGTCCAGTTGTGAGAGCTGATTCCCACCAGATAATGTCTCCTGCTGGTTCCCCTGGCGATGCTGTGTTAGTAATTCAGCACATGAATGTGAGACTGAGCTAGCCTGGAAACCAAACTGTGGTGCAGGAGGCAGTAGGAAATGTGTTCAGATCCTGAACTGAAATGCATCCTTGGGCCCTGAGGTTCCAACCACACTCTGGAAGCACCTAAGAAATGAAGCTATTCCATTTCTTTCTCACCCTCCTGATCACCACCAGGGAAATCAGTTGCCTTTCCTGGACGGGGATCAGCACACCAGTGCAGCCTCTGTTCGTGTGCTCCCAGCCCCTCCCCAGCTCTGCTTTCGTGCACTGCCTCACCCGTGAGCCCTGCGAGGCAGGTCTGGGCTGAAACATTATGTGATGAAACACTGCACTCCTCTTTCCTTCTCAGGCAATCTTTGCTTCCCTTCACGATGTGGTGCCTGTTTGTAATTCCTGTTACACGTTGGAGAAACATCCTTCGATAGCGACAGATGAACTCCTTTGAATATGTACCAGTAGAGATTGAGCCCTATTAATTTTAATTTACTGCGTTATATATCAGATCATTGTGATTGATTAATTCTAAATGAGAGACACTAAAATAAGATTTAAGGAAAAGGTTTAAAATTGAAATTAAGCCCTCATTATTTTGGTGCTCAGTAATTTAAAATGACAGTGCATTCACTAGACAGCATCTGAAGTGAAGTGCTAAGACAGCACTGAAATACTCATGTTGTCATAAAGAGAGGGCAATACAAGATGACAAATGTGACTCAAGATCTTGACAGACAAATATAGGAGGAAGAAATACGAAACTTATAACTGTCTTTGACATACTGCAGCAAAGCCCCTGAAAACTACGAACCCTCAAAGAAAAGCTACAACTGCTGGCCAGGATCTTAAAGCATCCATCAGTCTGGAATCCCACGGAACTGAGGGTGGGTCAGTAGGGAATTAAATGCTCACCCCTGTTTTGGTATCATTGCAGCACAGAATTCACAGGCACCTGAGCTAAAACCCACTGCCTTTCCAGGCAGCCTGGGCCAGGCTCTGCACTGTGAAACTCACACGAGTCTCTGCCTACCCAGCCTGCAGGTAACCACCTCTGCCCTGCTTCCCAGGCAGGCAGCTGCTCTGTGAAGTGTGACTGCTGTCCCTGCTGCAGGAGCACCCCACAAAGCCAAGTTTTCAGGAGTACAACAGTCTGTCTTAAGAACTGTATTGTCTCTGGATCACTTGCATGAATGAAGCAGTAGGACGTGAGTAAATATTGCCACGGGTAGAAGAATTACATGTTCAAATGCAAATTCCTTTTAAAAAGGTCAGGGAGCACCAAGTGTTGGGGTTTTATTTTCCTCATAAATACAAAACCAGTTGCCTTCATGCAATAAACTGTTCAGATTAAATAAGCTGCTATGGAAACGGAGCCCAGGGTGTGTGGTTTGGTGGATGCAGGTAGCCAGGTGTACAGAGCGTGTAGAAACGTGTCTGACTCTCAGCTCTGCTCTTCCACCCTTCTCAGCCCTGCACCCCACACTCGTAGGGAGCCAGGAGCAAAGTGCTTTTTCTAATACTTTACTACTACACCAAGGAATTCACTCTGCCTTTTGTAACTCAGGGTATCGCTCCCAGATTGGTGTTCTCGGTTGTCACGGGTGTGTTCGATAACCAAGAACTCGACCCATCCTTCGGAAGAAATCCTTGGGACACGGATTGCCCTTCCTGGGCACTGTGTGGAGGTGGCTGCGGGGTGACCCCGGGCACAGAGCACCCCGCTCCCGGTGCGGGGTCAGGGACAGCCGCTCCCCAGCCCACCACGACCACGACCACGCTGGCACGACCCCGGCGCCACGGGGCCGCTCATCCCCACGCACGGCACCGACAGAGGCTTCAGCCAAAACATTTCAAAAATGATTTTGCAACTTAAGAAAACATACTTCATTTCCTTTACCATGAAACCAAATTCACTGTACATTACAGCTTTAAAGCTGAGATCTAAGGTTCAGATCAACTCTTTAATCCTGACTGTGGCTTCGGGTACTTCCTGATATTTATGAGAAATGCTCCAGGCCTGCAGCTGGGCTTTGAACAACAAAATAATGAACTTCGTTGACTGTGAACAAAGTTCTGCACTATTTTAAAGAAAGTTAAGCTGTGACATTTTTTAATCCAACACTAAATCACATAACCCAAATTCTCTGCATAATTCAGGAATGTTCAAAGCAATAAAAAGACAATTAGATCAAACTGGGTTGCTAAATGAGCTGAAATCAATCTATCTAAATAGAGAATGAGAATTCTTGCTAGTTTCTCTCCTAAAATACTCCCATTTTACTATATAATATCTGAATCAAAATACTGTTTCAGTTCTATTCTAACGTACTCCATACACTAACTCTCCATCTCCTCTTGCTAGCTAAAAATATAGGTAATAAAGAATGTCTTACAGAATACACACATTACAGAATTTCATCCTTATTTACAGAATATGGTTTACAAATCAAATCACAGTATTAACTTCTGGAGGCCTCGCTCCTGTCTGTATAAGGTGACCTCTCCATTTCATACAGCTGTTACTGAGAACTTACGCCAAATCACCTCTTGCTCACTTCACTCAGGATTTCACACAAAATAAGCGTCAATTCTCAATGGGCAGAAATTACCAGAAAATATCAAGTTGATAGCGTACAGGAAATTTTGGCAGGGCTGTGATGGTGTGTAAATAAGAGGCCATTTTCTCTTGAGGAAAAGGGGGCACGGTGTGACAAACAGGGCCTGGAGTGAGCAGGGAGGCTCTGCAGGGATCAGATGCCCCGGTGAACAAGGAGCACCCCAACCCCAACCCAGGCTGCCTCTCTTTACACAGAACATCCTGGTGGCAAGGGAACAGGAGAAAGTCCTGCACCTGCTCCGAGAACAGAGCAAGTGGTGTTTTAAGAGAAAAGATACAAAGAATACAGGCTCACACAAAAGGAGTAAGAATCTGAAGGAAAAAAGTCAGAAATTAGGGATGAAAAAATCAGACTAGAGAATGGCAGGGAAATACAAAGTTGAAATCTTTATTTTCCCTCTTCTTGAGAGAAAATACTTTCATGATATTTGTTATGCAGTTGTGCGTTATCTCCTTATACTGGCAATTGTTTTTCCTTTTCTGTCACATGCCTTTTGCCTTCTGTTTTGGGATGTAAGTGGTGCTTTGCCTGTCCCCCACCTCCAGCCAGGGCAGTCGGTAGATCAGGCTGCCCTGTGCAGGCACAGCAGCTCCTCTTTCCCAACCACCACTGCAGGAAATGAAATGTGACACTCAAAACTCGCACTGGGAAGAAGCAAGGCTCTTAGCTCATGAGACAGTATTTCAGATACCAGACAGTCTTTAAAACTTTGCCTCTCTCACTTTAGACAAAAAATTAATTAAGAAAGCAAAAGCACCGTGGTCCAGACTCACAACCAGTTAATACCTGCCACAGGAATGTGAACTCCAACGCTTATTTTTGAGAAATTCCCATTTGAAAGTTTCTTAACAAATATTTAATGGGATTCAGGACAACAAGTTGGGCTTCTAAGAACCTAGCCACACATGTGAGTTACTGAGTTCTGTTCTGAAGGATTCCTTGTTTCCTCTTGCTTCAGCACAGCAAAGAAAGGTTTTTATTCTGTTCTCTTGAGGTGGTGCCTCTTCTGGGGTTAGAACCAGAAGAGCTGGTGATACCTGGTCATGGTGTTACAAGGAATATGTGAAGGTAAGTGTTCAACCTGCACCGTGAGGCATTTGTAATAGACTCAAACATTCCACTACAGGTAGAGAAGTATTTTCCTGACTGTGTGCATTGGAGTCCCTTATTTATTTACCATTCAGGATCCCAAAGTGCTGCTAACTACACGAGTTAACAGCTGTCTGCTGGTGCAGTTCCTGGCTCCTGCCTCCTCAGGCATCTTTTTCCTGTTTATACTTGTACATCAAATGGGCCTTTGGAAAAATCCCCGATTTCCTTTTGTTCTGTTTTCTTTGTTCTGTTTCCATGCGGTCTTTTCCCCTTTGGAGATGACATGTATGGGAAATGGCTTATTGTAGCAACAGGAGACAGAAGGCAAAAACAATTGCATCACGGGTAAAGCAAACATCAAAGCCCAGTTCAAGCCAAAGAGCTGTGAAAAAAAAATACCTCATATGTGATTTTTCGACGTGCTGAAGTCCAGTTTGGGAGGGTTTTTGGCAACGCAAAAATTAAAAAGCAAACAGTAACCATTTTCCAAACCTTGTTTGTCTTGGTGTTTTTGTGAACCAGCCTGGGCTAGGGACACGATGGACCTGCTGCCTTTCCCACATTCCCTCTGACTATGAAAACCCTCCAAGGCTACCTGCACAGCCAGTTTTAACTGGATTGAATTGTTTAAAAAAGCAGGTCTGAAAGACTGTGAACCAAACTGGAACCTATCTTTCACTAAGTACTAATTAACTGTCTGACAGCCCACGTATAAAAATTAGAGTGCTTATTGTTGATGTTTATTTTCACTTTATAAGGAATTGCTGTAGGTAGCCAGCCTGATTAAGTACTTTTAACAACTCCCTTCTAAAGATAATTAAGTTCTGCAGTGAAATGTAAGGAATTTGGCATAAAAAATACATTAAGCAGGCAGATATTTTAAATGAATAAACAAACATAACTCTTTCCAACACACACATTCTGCTTTCTCATGATTTACATAACGTAAATGACTTTGACAACATCTTTATATTCTGTTTATCTTAAAATACTGCTGAACCAAAAAAATCTGCATATTGTGTTTCTGCAGCTTCAAACCTCTGACCTACTGGAGAGTTCTGCAGGCTACAGAGCAATAAAAGTTGCCACTGTGGGTGAAGAGCCCATGGCAAGGAGTAATCACTGCTCTTAAAAGCACTGAACACGCCACATCTAAGTGTATGCATTGAGTTTGTTAAATATTTATCCAGATTTATATGTGAATAATGAGAATCACGTGCTAAAAGTACTTCAGCTATCTTTAAGCAGCAACATCCACGCTTCTGTAGTTCGAAAGCTCTTCTTTTTAACTTCTGAAAGAGAATCTGGCTGCCCAAGTGGGTTGCTGTGCTGACATAATAAGCACAAGAAAACTGGCTTTGTGGACAGACTGACTATATAAATTAAACAAAAAGAGATATTCCTATTATTTAAGTATTAAAGTTAACAGTGTCACCCACTTCTACCTGGAATAGCAGAAAACAAGGAAAAGGAACCTTGTTCACTGCAGGTACCTTCTAAGTTGTAAATGACCTCATGGGATCAGAGTGGCCTTTCACAAAGGTAAGTATTTAATTGGGTAATGTTATCTCTCCTCCCTTGAAGTCTCCAAGCACATCACGGCCATCTAATCTTTACACAAAGGCACACTTGCAAAAACAGAGATGGTGTACGTGAGCCCTGGTGCCATCTGTGTATCCTGCCTTTGGTGGAAAAGCTTGCTGGAGAGTTAATTCCCACTTCAGACCGCTTCCTCCCGAGTCAGGAGGTTTGCTAGTCCTGTTGTGGAGTCCAAAATACAAGTGATGATTCTCTGTAACAGCCATGGCAATTGGGCCAGCCTCGGCACTTAGGAAAAGGTGCTTTTCCCCCTTTGTTTGATTGCTGGTGTGCTGGAGAATGTCCCTGTGGAAGGAGGGTCACCCGCGGGGTGGAACAGGCGGTGCCCAGCCAGGGTGTGTCACATCGCTCCTGGTGACACTGTGCCATGCACAGGTCCGCTGCCAGCAGGGTCCCAACTTCCGCGGCGGCGAGGAAGAAGTCGTGCTCATTTTTATTTATCATTGTATACAGTTAAAGTAAAAACGTCTTGTAATAGATCTATGAGGGTTGTGTTTCATTGTTGTATAGTTTGATTACTGTGTCAGTTTGATTACTCAGTTAAGAAGTCACAATTTCTAAAGACATATATTTATTTTATTGCTGTGAGATACAGAGCATTAAATGCACACATTGGAAGTACTTTTAAGTATTTTAAATGTATCAATAGGTGTTCATGCACTGCATCTGACTAATTTTAAATTTTCCAAAATATATTAATTTGGTAAATGTAGGTACTCTCAACAGAAAGAAAACTCAGTGCTGATAAAGGTGTCACTGGGGAGTTGCTGAGTGTCTGAATTGTAGGGTCAGTCCCGCTTAAGGTAAGGCAGGCTTAAACACGTACAAAGTACAGCCACGGCTTTAACGGTGCTGAGCGGCGCTGCCCTCCGCCGAACAACGTCACGTTTTATTTCTTGTTTGACTGCTCCACCTCCTGGTGAACTGAAATTTACCACTCGAACAACAGGCTGGATGGGGAGGAAATCACTTTTAGCGGGAACATTCTCCTCATGTTCCTCCCATGGGCCACCGAGCGCTCACCGGGCAGCGAGGCGCGGCCAGGGCCTCAGCCCCGGGGCCCCGAACAGAACAGGGCCCCACGCAGGTCAGGGCCCCACGCACAACAACCCCTCACACAGCCCCGGGCCCCGCAGAGAACAGGGCCCCACGCAGGTCAGGGCCCCACGCACAACAACCCCTCACACAGCCCCGGGCCCCGCAGAGAACAGGGCCCCACGCAGGTCAGGGCCCCACGCACAACAACCCCTCACACAGCCCCGGGCCCCGCAGAGAACAGGGCCCCACGCAGCCCCGGGCCCCACACGGACCATCCCCTCACACAGCCCCGGCCCCGCCGCGCCCCGGCCCCGCCCGGGTCAGGCCCTCAGTGCCGCGGGCGGAGCCGGAAGGGCGCTGCCCCGCGGGCGGGGCAAGCACCCCCGTTCGGCTCCCTCCGTCACTCTCCGGCGGCGCTCGGCAGCCAATCGGCGCAGAGCGCGCCTTC
>VZRO01006438.1:121038-138242 GCA_013397915.1 Daphoenositta chrysoptera
CAGGCTGTGGGGCAGTGCTGTGGGTCAGGCCGTGGGTCAGGCTGTGGGGCAGTGCTGTGGGTCAGGCTGTGGGTCAGGCTGTGGGGCAGTGCTGTGGGTCAGGCTGTGGGGCAGGCTCTGGGGCAGTGCTGTGGGGTCAGGCTGTTGGTCAGGCCGTGGGGCAGTGCTGATCTCCCTGTGCCCTGCCCGCAGTTGGATTACAACCCTCAGTTCGCCGACTGGACCAGGGAGACGCGCGGCGTGCCGCTGATCCGCGCCGTGCCCGTGGACAGCTGGCTGCTCATCTACACCCGCCGCAACTACGATGTGGCCAACACCCTCCTGCAGAGCCTCTTCAAGGTCAGCCCGTCCATGGGCATCAGGATGAGCAAGCCAAACATGTGAGTGTCCTCGGGAAGCTGATGGAGAAATCATTGCCGTGTTAGGCTGTTCAGCGAGGAGAGGCTGTAGTGTGTCACACAACCGACTTTGAGAGGTTCTTAATACAGCAAAGTTCCTTTCAGTATGCAGATTGTTCCGTTTTCTCTTGTGACTGACTTTTCTTACTCATACTTTATTTGTAAGAGCTTTTTGCATGCCAAAACTAAGAAGTATTAGACAGTCATTGGGCAAACCTTTTTCTTAGGAATATTTTCTTGCTGACTTAGGATGTATTCTGGTTCTGATCTGTTCTCATTGCAAATATCCTCCCTTGAGTACCTATACATGCCTTTAACTTTGAATTTCATTGTGTCTAGAAGCCTTAGTTGGAGGTGATTCCTTTTAATCTTCAAAATGTGTGAATATTGTATGTTTGTTAATAGCTGTAAATGTGACATTTCATACCGTATTGATGCATAGTGAGCTTTTATGCTTTTGCTGAAGTTTCAATAGCTGTTAGTTGGTTTTTTTTTCTGTAAGTATTTTCTCTCTTTCTTTTCAGGATTGAAGTAGATGATAGAACAGAGGCTTATTTAAGGGTTTTACAGCAAAGGGTTACCCCTGACACAAACATAGTATGTATTTGAATCCATAATTTCATATCCTTTTAATCTCTGTAATTGGTGTTCAGTGGGATTTGCTCTCAGAAATGCAACTCTGGGCTCCTGAGAAGCCACTATGTACCTGCTCACCCTCCTGGATAAGAGCCTTTGGTTCTGAAGTACAGACACTGACACTTTGCAGTTATTTCTTTCACTGTGAACATTTGAATATTTCTCTTGAGCATAAGAAGTTTTTCCTAAAGAACTCTTAAGTGCTGTATGTATGTATTAAGTGCGAATGCAGCTTCTTAACAAAGATTCTTTTTTCTTCAAAGGTAGTTTGTATTTTGTCTAGCTCCCGAAAGGATAAATACGATGCCATCAAGAAATACTTGTGTACAGACTGTCCCATCCCCAGCCAGTGTGTGCTGGCTCGCACTTTGAGTAAACCACAGACTATCATGACAGTAGCAACAAAAATTGCCTTGCAGATGAACTGTAAAATGGGTGGAGAACTCTGGAGTGTTGAGATCCCTGTAAGTATTTTCTTAAAAATCCTAACTAAATGGTAACTTCTCTTTATTAGGCTTTATTTAAGAAGCAAGTCTTTTTTTCCCAAGAAAGAAAATTGGGTGTTCTTTGTGTAGTCTGTTTTGTATCTGTGAGAAGCGGCGTGAATTTAAATATAGCACAGGGAGAGATTTACCCCAAGAATTCAGTGCCGTGTTTCCTGAGGTGTCCCGATGTCACACAGCTGTCCTGCTGGTGTCCCCTGCAGCACACCCCGTGCCCTGATCACGCTGTGATTGCTTTGCAGCTGAAGCAGGTGATGATCGTGGGCATTGACTGTTACCATGACACTGTCTCTGGAAAGCAGTCCATTGCGGGCTTTGTCGCCAGCCTGAACCAAACAGTCACACGGTAAGATCAGCATGCCAAAGGCAAAGAACCCCCAAAACAATAAAAAAACCAACCTTTCCTGTGACTGAAAAGTAGCTTCAATGTGGTGGTCCACCAGGAAGATTCAAAATTGGTTTGCTGTAATGGTTAATAAGAAATACATTGTGAATTTTTTCCACTGCATCCCTTGAAGAAGTGGACTTGTCCTTTTCCCACATTGCCTGGGAGAGGGGTCAAATAGTGGAGACCTGGCTGGGATGAACAGAGGGCATCAGGGTGACAGGTTCTTTTCCCTTTTGAGTTGATGTGTGTGAAAGGCTTTTTTTGGTTGACAGGAATTTCACGTTGTGCTAAGGCACTTTTACCCCAGGGGGGATATTCTCATAGAACCCCAACTCTTGCTTGGCTGCATTGACCGACAGCCAACATAAAGAATAAGTGGTCATGGGCATTTAAAAACAACTTCATTGCAGGAAGCCTGGGGAATGCTTTGAAGGTCTCTCATTTTGTTCCTCACAGGTGGTTCTCCCGCTGCGTTGTTCAAAGTCGTGGGCAAGAACTTGTGGATGGAATCAAAGCCTGCTTGCAAAGTAAGGGAAGGAGTTCTGCTCGTGTGCAGTCAGATCTAAGAACTGACAATTCTGCTTCCTCAAAACTCCCCTCCCCTGCTGCCCTGAGGGGAGGCGTTGCCAACCTGCACTTGGAGAACAACAGATTAAACACTGGGTTACAGATATTGCTGAAAACCAATAGCATGTTGTGCAAATGTTTCACTGATTCCCACATTTCTTTGCAATAATTAAAAACTACTTAGCAGTGCACTTCCAAGAAAGCTTTAAGGGAGTCTGGTGTGAGAGAGGCCAATGGAGCAGGTGTGTCCTTGGCTCCTTTCTGTTTGTGTGGGTGCACAGGCAAACCAGAGCTCTTCCTGCAGGTGTATTTGTGTAGCATGATGCTGACCCGTTTCATGTTACTGAAGGATTGAGGACCTTAATTTTCCAATTTAACTGCTGTTTTTCTAGGAATAAAAATCCATTTTTGTTTTGGAATGAATTGTCATGACAACTGTTGGCTTTTACTCTCTCTTTTTTTTTTTTTAGCTGCTTTAAGAAACTGGTCCAAGTGGAATAAGTGTTTGCCCTCTCGTATTTTTGTGTACCGTGATGGTGTTGGAGATGGACAACTCAATACTTTGGTTAATTATGAAGTGCCTCAATTTCTGGATTGCTTGAAGAGTATTGGTACTGACTACAGGTAAATCTGTTTCTACCAATCCTCTTCTTTACACTGCAAGAGAAATAAACACAGGAATACAAAACAAGGCTAAGGATGAAGACTATATTTCCTATTTCTATTGGAAATAATGGGGTAGAGAGTAGAAATCCAATCTGTATTTAGAAGATCCCTTTTTGGTCCATTTTCTACTTCTCAATAAAGTTAAAGGGAAGTTTGATAGGTGAAAAACTTTATGAAAGTTGCACCTCAACTAAAAATCTAAATAATGAACATTGTCTTATTTAATCTGAATCAATAAAGACTTATATGTGAAGTTAATGCCCTGCAACTCCAGTAAATCTGCTCCTGAAATACTCTCAGTGCAATTTTCCAGGAGAGTGTTGGTTTTTTTTCCCCTTTTCCTTTCTTTTAGTCCAAGACTTACCGTGATTGTAGTGAAGAAACGAGTGGGTGCCAGGTTCTTTGCTGAGTTTGGTGGAGGGCTCAAGAACCCACCCCCTGGGACGGTTGTTGACACGGTGGTTACCAGACCAGAGTGGTGAGTTCTGCAGAGGTGACACTTCTGAGTGTGACATCCTCTGCCAGCAGCCTGATCATGAAGGAAATACACCCAGTGTTACATGGACTGTGGGATCAAGTGTAAAAATACTTTCCACACTTCCGTGGCTCAGGGGCTGGAGGAAGTGAGAAGTATCAGCTAAGTACATGTGCAGGGTGGCTATCAGGAGGAAAACTGGACAGAACAAATAGTTGTTATGGTCTCATTACATGTTCCATATGATGAGATTGTTCATGTTCCTCCGGGCCTCCTGACCTTTCAGACACATAGGAAGCTTTTGTGGCCAAGGCCTGGGCATGCTTCTGGGGTTTACTCAATGAGCATAAAGTGACTTGAAGAAAACAAGACAAATACATGGGGACTTGCGTTTTTCCAAGACACACAGGCCTGGCTGTCACAGACGTGTGGGTTTGCTCTCCTCTCAGGTACGATTTCTTCATCGTGAGCCAGACGGTGAAGAACGGCTGCGTGGCCCCGACTCACTACAATGTAGTCTATGACACCAGCCAGCTGAAGCCCGACCACGTGCAGCGCTTAACCTACAAGCTCTGCCACATGTACTACAACTGGTCGGTGAGTGTTCCCGGCGGGGCTGGTCCCTGCAGCTGTCCCTGCAACACCCCTGCAGTCCAAAAGGCCTGCAGGGATGCCCTGCACCTAGGCTGCGCTCAGGCCTGGATGGTTTATAGTTACCTGATCGCTCTGAAGGTTACTTCAATTTTTATTCTCACTAGCAAATACTTGTTTCAAGTAGTGTTCCCAAATTCTCTAACAGAAGCAAAATTGAAATAACTTCTACCTGCAGCAATACTTACTCCTTTCTGTGGAGGTGGAGCTGTGTTGCTGCATTTCCCTCGAGGCCCCTGTTGCAGACCCAGCTCAGCACAGGGTCAGCTCGTGCCTGAGGTGTGCTTCAGCTTTGTCACCTCGGCAGTCATAAGTGTCAGACATGACTGAGCCCATGTCCCACCCCTGCAAGGCCCAGCACTGAATGTAAACCTGTGGAAGGAGGGCACTGGAGCTGGGAACTTTGGGGGTTTTTTTTGCATCTTTTCTTTGGTTGTGTTGGGTGTATGTAAAGTTATTTTCACTAATCTGCATAAACAACAGGGCATACTAATTTTACAAGTATGCAGACTTTGGAATTCCAGGGGTCTTTGTTACAGTGATTGCATGCTTATTTAAATTACTTGAAAATAATTGCTGTTTTTTCTTTTTTCCCCTTTCTGCAGGGTATTATCAGAGTACCTGCTCCTTGCCAATATGCTCATAAATTGGCTTTCCTTGTCGGTCAGAGTATTCACAGAGAACCGAATATGATGCTTTCAGACAGACTGTACTACCTTTGAAGCTGAGTTATCAGCCAAACAGAAGAGTGTACTTCCTCTCTAGGGAATGTGGAATTGTCTGGGATTTTGGTTTAGTTTCAGTTTTTCGTAAGAGAAGTGCACAGGGTATGTGCAGTTGTGGAACTTAATTTATTTTCATTGTACCAGGGAAAAGCTTCAGATGGCTGATCTGCATTTTGAACAGGTGTCTGCTTGTCAGAATAATTTAACCAATTTTTATGATTTTTGATACTTATTTACTAAAGTTTTTCTGTGATTCTTCACAAAGTTTATTGGTTGTTCCTATTTACATTTTGGGGAGTCGTACACAGAATTAGTTCTTGCATGAAAGATAGTTATGCAGACCAAAATCCAAACTTTTCCAGCTAGCGCATTACCCTTCTTATTTTCAAAACACTTTGATATTGTTGATTCCTTGTTTTTCTTGGCTGTTAAAATAAGGGGCAAATTTTGTCTCCTAAACTGTTTCATACCTTAAAGGGATCAGAGACTCTTGGTTGCCAAGGCTGTGTTTGGAGGCTGCACAGTGATGCTGAACCTCTGGAAGGGTTTTTAACAGTTGTCACTGTAAGGGATTTCCAACCACCCAGAAACTCTGGTGCTGGCTTGAGTCTCCCTCGGAGCAGAGGGGAGTGAGGGGGATTTTTCAGGCTGGGTGAGCTGAGGAGGGAGTGATGTGCTTTGTCTTGTAACTTCATAGTCACTACACCGTGTGAGGAAAGGGTTTGGACAACTGCACGTTCATCTCTGAGAGGAGCTGAACTGCTGGGCTGGTCCTGTTCAACCATGTGCTCGTTAAATGAGAAACAATTTCCATCAAGGAGTATCAGTGCACTGACGGGTTTGGGGGTTTTTGGTTTTGTAGTTCCAAGCAATGGGAAGCACCCTGGTTTGTTCTTCATGTCTGAGGTTTTCATGGGTCACTGTTCTGCAGCCCAGTTTGTAAAACAAAGAGCAGGTGTGGGGATGGAGGTCGATTTCGGATTTTTGCAGCAGAGTCAAACTACTGCACCTGGAGAAAATGTGGATTAGTGCAGGTTTTCTTAACCACCGTGTTGTGAACCTTGTTGCTTTTCTTTGTGAGATTTAAATAAAGTTGTTGCTGTAATCCTGGCTCCTTGGAGCCTGTTCTGTGTATTTGCTTTTGTACTTCCCCCCTGGGCTTTGGGCACAGATGGGACAATTGCAGGAGTAACTTTGCAGCCGTTTTTCACCTCTGGGGAGCTCCTGCAGCCTTGCAGACACCCGAGCCTTTCTTTGCTCTGCAGTGAACTTCAGCAGCCAGTGGCAGTTCTGAAAAAAGGCTGACACAAGCAGCCAGCAGCTGACCCAGGGGATTTATGAACCATACTGCACTCTACAAAATATCAAATTATTTATTTATATAAAATATAATACACAACGATTGTACACATGCACACACCCACACAGTACTTTACCACAAACGTAGGCCAGTTATCTTCTTTAATTAAATGTTATAATCTAGCACACAGTATTTTACAGTAATTTACATGGTTATCTGAAGACACAATGGGGAAGCTTTGATCATTCATTTATAAACCTTCCATAAATTACAAAAAGAAAGGCAGTCTGAAAAGTATGTATAAACAGTAAAAACAATTTACAAATGGACAAGAATTACAAAATAGTAACAGCCAATGACTGCCATCAGTGTGTAGGATTGTTTTTCGTGATATGCCAATATTGCAATTGAGATTTGATTAGAGCCTGGTGCAGCCTCGTTACTGGCTGTGGCTGTAACAGTTTGTCCTTTTACTTAAGACGTACTTTAGCCTGAATCTGACACCAGCAATATGAAAATGCCTTTGGACCTAGGACTGTACCTCCACAGAAAAAACCTGGGGAGTAAAGGGGTTTTGGTGTGGAGTTGGTTTTTTCCCAGTAGCTCAGGACAATGAACCAGGAACCCCAAAACTGGAGGCTGGATGGTTGAAAGTGGGTGAGGTTCTGAGTAACTTACACCATCTCTGACTTCAGTGGAGTGAAAATGTTGACAAATCAATACAAGGTTTTGTTTTTTACTGGGGGGAGCAAAAACTAGAACGTAAGCTTTTAGCACAGCACTTCCAAACTCCCAGGAGTTGATGAGACATTGAATGGAGTCAGTGACAGAGGACTGATCTTAAATTGCCGTGGTGGAGGGAAGATGGAGACAGCTGAATACACAGTACATACAAAGTATACGCTGCATATTTATTAGACAGTACAAATCATTGTGCATTAATAAGGCAAAACATCAAGGCTGATTAAACTAGGAGTTTCAAGACCATTTTTGTTAATGATTAGACACGGGGGGCTGATCTCTCTGAACCAGGAATCAGAGAAGAGAGTTTTCTCCCCCCACTCACGGTTAAAGGAGACTAAAGGCTGAGATTTTTCCAATGGAGTTGCAGGTGTTGAGTTGACTTCAAATAAAACCATGTCCTTCTGGTCTTAATCCCACAACATTTTTTTTTAATTATTTTTTAAAAAAGTTTTTGCAACAACAAATCCACTTCCTTTTATTCTTGCTGTTTTGATTAAGCAATTCACATGATTCTATTGATGTCAGAGTTAAAAATGCAAAGGTCTGGTAAAGTACTGCATAGTCATGAAAGCCCTAGTTTCGACTTAAAAAAAAATAAAAAATACACAGACTGGAAGCTTTACAAGTTGTCCAGGAGCACATGACTCATTTCACTGCACCAAGCTTTTTCAGCAGTTTCTTGCCTTTGGAAAGCAGCCCCTTTTTCTTTTTCGAGGACATATCCCTGCCTCTCCCGGGACTACCAGAGCCCATCACAGGTGACGGAGGTGACCCGGAATGGAGATGAACTGTGGGGGATGGTGCTCTCCGGGATGTACCTGTATTCTCAGGAGGAACCTATTAGGTACATTGTTATCATTTATTCAATCTTTGAAAGCTTCAAAGCCATTATCAGCAAGAAAGTTGGTAACATCACTTGTCCCATTACCCACTTAAGCAAAAGGGCTGGTTTCTTTCTTCTCTCTGGCTTAAAATACTGCATGGGCTTATGGAAAATACGTCAATTTAGAGAAATAATTTATAGAAAACTCACCAATAAAGCCCAGTTTTGGTTATACCTTTTTAAAGGAAAAGTTGGATACACTTGCTTTGCCATAATTCTGGCCACAAAAGCCACAAAACTGGCTTTGGTTTTGCATTTCAGTACTCTGATAGTACTAAAATGGAGAGGGATACTTTTAGCTATATATTTAAGAAAAATAAATGTGTTAATCACTACAGATTAGCAATCTATAGAAGCCAAACTCTTTTCAGAAGAAATTACTTAAAATGCTACATGATCACTTACTTTTTAATGTCCTTTAAATGCCTTTTCTTTAAAATTGGCTAGCAAACTTTATGTACAGATTAGAGAAGATGGCACACTGGCTTAAAAAAAAAAAAAAGGAAAAAGAAAAAGCTAAAATGAACCTTAATTGCAATCAAAGAAAGCTTAAAGACCCTGAGTGCTTGATGTGTATGCTGCAGCTATGAGGTTGTTAGATGACAGCATTCCTAAATATTTTGAACAGCTATTTTTTTTTTTTCAGTCATCAAAAGCACTTGGATGAAAATGCTAAAATTACTTATACTCAGCCTATCCTAACTACAGTGCCCAGCTGGCAAAATGGTTACTATCAATTAAGATGATATTTTCATAGTAGAATCCATGCTGTAGGGAATCCTGCTAGCTTGTAGTTCAGGTTAAAACATCAGCAATTTACTGGCTCGTTGTGCAACAGTGAGTTAAGCAAAGGGGCTTCAAGCCTACTTTGATTTTAAATCAAGGTCTAATTCTAATGAAAAAAAAAAACAAAAAACAAAACAACTTGGTAAAGCACCCCAACGTACACCTGAAGATACCAGATATTGAGTCTAATGCATTCATTCAGTGAGCTGCATGTTCAGGTCGAGACTTTTATTGCATTGGTAAACCAAACAGTTGCTAATATTGCAAACATACACTTGCTGGGAAAGATCCCAGTGAATCGCTCCACGGGAAGGGGCTTTTGTCAGAAGTGTTGAATAGTTGGTCTTAGGCAAACTGGGGTATAATCGATTGTGGAAAACACGTTTTAAGGCAGACAATTTAAGTAGCTATACTTGAGTGTAGTGAGTTTCAAACCAGCTCTCCCCCTGTAAACTACCGCCCGTGCCAGCGGACGCGCCGCTGCTCTTTCGGGAAGGGCTGGAGCTGTTGTGCTTTTCTCTTGACACAGGAGCTTGGAATTTTTACATCCCAGCTTGGCTAACAATGCAATATGCAGCTTTGTTTGTAGGGTAGTTAGACATCAAACTCTCCTTTCTATGTAAACATAAACATTGAGCTCGGGAAGAAATATGTTCCAAACGCTGACCTTCATAAAGCGAGGTCTAATCGACTTCTGAGGATTCCTGTTTAAAGGATTTGTCTCCTAAGAAAGGAGCTGGCTTGACTAGGTACAGCAAAGGCATTCAGCCTGTTCCTCTGTGGCCAAGGGTTTTGGAGACATATTTCTTTTCTCTTCCCCCACAATTAAGTTTCAAGACTTGCATTAGATAGCCAGGTAGCTTTAATTGAAATCTCTATTGGTATCTTCAGTTGCTCACTTACGTGAAGGCTACATTGCCTTATTAAGGTGTGAAATGAACACTCTTCTTCTGTTTCCAAGCAGATGAGCAAAGAAATAAAAATATATATAAAATATATAATATATAAAAGTATTGCAGTGATGAAACAAAACCAAAAATGAGATACTCTAAACATGATTAATGCTTTCATAAAAGAGAAGTCTCTGAGCAATTAACTATTGCCAGTTGGAACAGGAAGTTGTGAGGATTTAAAAGACAACCACTGTCAGTCCATCAGCTGCAGTTACAGTTTGTACTTAGAGGAACACTGGTACCAGCCTTCTGCACACAAGAACTTTTTTTAGTAAAAGCAATTTAGAAGCTTTGAGAAATAACTATCACCAGGAAAGAGCTGCTTAAATTCAGATTATAATGGAAGGTACTGTAATGACTGCAATTGAACAGTCAATTTAGTTTCTCCATTTACAAATGTAACGAGCTAGCGAAAGCTAAAGTCATTTTTCCTCATGTTTTATTTTATATATTTGAAAGATAATTTTAAATGGACAAATGAATTTAAAAGTAATGTTAAAAGTAATGTCTAAATTATATATGAGACAGAATGAAATGGAAATGAGAATTTAAGTGTTTCTTAGTGGGTTGCTTACCCTTTTTGCTTTCGATCGCATGGGCGTGTCATGGACGTAGCGCGAGGGTGCGTCGGAGAGAAAGACTTCAACATCATCAGGCACTTCTTCAAGGAAGTTGGAAGGAACCAGCCCCTTTTGTCCGTTGAGTTCACCCTGCCAGCAGATGAGAGTTTCAGTGAGTGTTTAATTCAATCACCTCTAGGTCCCAAGGAGGTAGGGAAACATTTTTGCCTCTGTCAAAGCTCGTGAGGAAGGGGAAAATCCCCTCTAAGGTCACCGGGGACTCAGAGCTCCACATTCCCACATGCCCTGCCCCTCCCCAGGCTGTTGTGGTCGCTGGTGCTGGCGAAGCTCGGAGCAGTTTGGGGTGACCAGGCAGAAGCCGACTCACGTAGTAAAACCCATCTTCGTCGATCTCACCAAAGACGGTGATGATGTCCCCAGTGCAGAACGTCAGCTCGGCCTGCGGGGAGGGAGCAGCGACAGGCAGGTCTCAGACAAAGATTCGCCTTCTCTTTATTAATAGTAAATCCATTAAGATTTCCCCCCACTCCTTCCTGTTAAGACATTGGTGAAACCAAATTGATCTGAGAGCCAAACAATTTTTTTCCTTGGGGTTTTTTCCTCAGCTTGCAGAACCTGGCACCCCTCCCGCTGTGCTGGGACACCCACAGGGCTCCCTGTGACCAGCAGCCGAGACTTTCAGGCCTTGAACAACCCGGACAAACGCTGGAGCTTTGAACTAGACAGCTTCAGAGGGCACCTAAATCAATCCTGGTGCAGGGGGAGCACGCAGGGGTGGGCATGGCTCAGGCCCTGCTCTGTGCCTGCGCTGGAGGGTGCAGAAGGGCTGAGAGGGGTCCTGGCCACGGCTGGGCTGGGCAGGGACCTGGGCCCCGTCCAGTCCCGCCCTGAGGCACAGCGCTCCTGCAGCCAACTGTCCTGGAGCCTCTTCAACAAAACCTCCTCAACGGGCAGCCCCGCTCTCATCAGCAAACAGTGCACTGGGCCCTTTTTAACTGTCTGCGGCTTAAATGTAATTAGGGTGGGGTTTTAAAATTAGCTTTAATTTCCTGTGGTCATGGGAGAGAGAACAAACAAAATCTGCAATAAATCAGCACAATTTATTTGATTTGTTGGCCAAACAACTTTGAAACACCATAATTTAGAAAAAGATTTGGTTCAGTAAGAAACAGAAAACAACCCTGGCTGTGTTTTAAAGCACCAAGTCCCATATATCTCAAAAATTCAATTTCTGCTTAAAAAAAAAATCCAGAGTGTTCTGCAATTCACCAAATAAAAAACAAAACAGAACAGAACAAACAACATTTTAAAGGATAACTGAGGAAGCTCATAGGTAAGCAGTGTTTTTCAGAGCTTTGAGTGTACCCTGACATTCTTCCCACAGACAGAAATGGAAATTGGTCAGATCTGGGCTGAGGGGCTTTACCATGTACACCACAGACATGTAAAAAGGGGCTCCCCTGCTGCTGCTCACAAATACGGAGATGGGAGACTGCAAGTGGGGACATGGGAGATAAACCCATAATGGAGATGGAGATAACGCTCAGCTGGTTTTAAATGAAGGTGTGGCTAATGCTCAGCTGTTTAAGATACCCTCACATTATTATAAAAAGAAATTACAGTCAAAACATAAAATCACAAAAGCTCAGATGCAGTGATTAAGTGAAAAATAAAGAGAAAAAACACTATACTCTGGGTGCTGTTCCCATGTATCACTCTGGCTGACGTTGCTGTGAAGGAGGGTGGATTTTTGGAGGTTGCAGGGGTTTGAAAGCACGTGACACTACAAGCTTGGCATGAGCTAAGGCGCTTATCAAAAAGTATCATGTTCTTATGTGCAAACACCCAGAGGAAATTGGAAAATAAAAATTCCCTACTATTTCTAACTGTGCTTTTTTCCTTACAGACTTTTGTTACATTCATAGGTACACACACACACTGCATAACCAACACATCCATCCACAGCCGCCGCTGACTTTCGGAAGAGTCGAGCCATACTGTATAAAACCTGAATTCCCTGATTTTCCTTGAGCAAGACCCACAAATCCGCTTGCACAGCACTCGTAACCTTGGCACCCCCGAGCTCTCAGCCCCTGGACCAACACTTGCAGCTCTGGGCTGGCTCCCTGCCCGAGCCTGCGGCCCCAGGCCCTGCCCCTACCTCCACATCCACGTTGGGGGAGCTCTCCCGGGGGTCGTAGTCGTAGAGGGCCACCATCCTGCGGGTGGGCAGCGGCTGCTGCCGGCCGCTCCGCCGGCTCCGCTCTGCGCCGCCCGCCGGGCAGGAAGGCAGGGAAAGGAGAGTTATTGCTCAGAGAAAACCCGGTGCAACTGCTCCTCAGTCCTCCTCACAGCCCTGCAGCAGCAAAGGGGGCACTTCTCTGGCTCTGGGATAAGGAGCCACAGATGACCAGACCAGGGATGAAGGAGGTGGAACCACACACGGTTCATAAATAACAACCAACAGTGGTCTGGCTCTCTATTCTACAGCACTGAACCCTCAGCACACTCTGCACTCCAAAGCTCAGGGATGGCGTTCTGTGCCCAGAAATCTTTCAGGTGAGAAAACCCACTTTTTATTTTTTTAAATCAGAAAAGAAAGTAACAAGTGGAGTGGTGGAGCTACAGGTCCCCATTTGCAGCAAATGTTATCCCCCAGATTAAGTATCAGTTGTATAAAGCCATCCAGACACTGACACGGAATGCATCCCCTGGGGCAGTAAATGATTGCAGAATGCAGATGCATCTGCATAAAAACAAGGGGTCAGGTGGGTGCAGCCAAGTTTGGAGCACCCAAGGTCTGAAGGGAAATGTCTGTATTTTCTCTTACCAATTTTCTCAATTGGTGTGTTCAAAGGAAGGAAACCTTGTTTGAGAAGCTGATCCATCATCTCTTCATCATCTGCTTGTATCTCAGAGACCATGTTACACGGGATAAGGCCAATTCTTGTACAGGTTTCTCCACGGTAAAATCCATCAGCGTCTTTGTCCCCATAAACCTGATATTCAAAGAATGATAATATTGGTCAAAACGGTTTTAGCATTTAGGAATTTTAGTGCAGGTTAAAGGGTTACTAAAGCACAGGTGATGACTGCAGTTTAGATGTGGAATTATATTGGTTTTGGACCACTCTGACTTAGGTTATGAAACTGGAATTGTTACATTTATTTGAACAGTGACTTTAGATATATAAGCAGAATTTGGACTTTTTTTTTTGTGACCAGTGAAAGGCACAAAAAGTGCATTAAAAGTCATCAGTTTCTCCCTGTGCTGAGCCAGATGTATATTTGATGTTTATGGAATTATTATGGCACTATATTCAAAATGAAACATTTGCAAAATTGTGCCAAAGTGTTACTATTTTGATTCAAACAACTTTTATATGATCAAAAATACTTATCTCATATATCATGTACTTGATGTATGCACTCAAGCTCTGCTATTTTCTTTTGATTTAATTTAAAAACATGATTTAAAGTATAAAAAAAAAATACCTGAATGAAATGCACATTCTTGCAGAGGAAAATAAGCTCTTAAACAAAAAGTTCCTTTTTTTTTTGGCATAAACCATGTATCATGTGAGGTAAGCAAAATATTGAACGAAGTATTTAACAGCACAAAGATTGTGAGTTAGGTACAGACATTAGTGGTAGGACCCAACCCAACACAGGGGAAGGCAGTCAGTATTTTAATAGTTTAAATTTCAATTTAATCTCTGAAATGGGTAATGTTCCAATGAGTCTGGTTTTTTCAGGTGCTTTTTTTTTTTAGGTGCTGTAAAATGCTGATGAAAATTCTCAGCTCCTGGGACTGCCAGCAGCTGCTCCTTTGCCTCTCCCAGTTCTGCCCATGCTGCACCACAGCAGCTCCAGGCTGCCGAGGGAACTCTGGCTGCTGCTGATCCCCCAGAAATGTCTGTGGCTTTCCCAGCCCGCAGCAGCACACGGGAGGGATCTGCCCAGGGGCAGAGGGTGGGGAGAGCTGCTCTGGAGGGGGCTGCAAACCCCGACAGAGCCCAAACTGCCCCCAGCTCCCCTGGGCCCTGCTGAAAGGCAGCCAGGGGTATTTCACACCAAACAGCCAGGAAAGGGAGCAGAAACACCTGACTGAGGACCTGAAATAATCTGAAATGTGCATTAGCCAGCAGGGTTCAGCATTTAGAAAGTGCAGCAGCTCTGGTCTGTACAACATCCAGCACTTCTGGGGTTCCTCTGCTGCAAAGATCCTCCCTGAGGCAGATTTTCCTGCAGGGTTTGTGCCAATGGACACAGGGAGCTTCAGAGTCACCATTTTGGGCTTAACCTAAATCTTTAATTAAATCTGGTCCTAACTATCTACAGCAACTTTGAGGGTTTTGCCCATTTTGTAATTACTTTTCAGCCATTAGCACTAGGTATTGAGTTCTAGGTCCAGTGAGATTTACAGCCTGAAGCTCTGCAGGAAAAACCCCTTGGATTCTGATCACCCAGGCTGCTTTCTCCCAGGGTACAAAGGAGACCCTGTTTGGTAAATTGTCATTTGTTTCCTGGTCTCACCTTAATGATCTGTCCTTCTTTAAATGGCAGCTCCTCTTCTGCAGCATCAGGGTTTGGGGACATGGTCAGTGGATCGTAGTCAAAGAGTGCAACAAATATTCGAGTAGAAATATCTTCTGTGCCAGGATCTGTTTCAGATTCTTCATAAATATCTGGAGAAAGATGGTCATGACCACCGTAGCCATCTGTGAAAGTGAATTCAGAAAAGAACAATTCAGTAATACAAGCTGGCCTCACTGTCCAACTATCCCAGTTAATATTTGAAACACGTTTGGCATTTCAGTGAGATGTTTTCAGCCCTTTTCACCCCATTTAAACCAAGAGTAGCCTGGCTCCAGACAAGTGCCTGTTGTTTCATTGTTAAGGATTTCCTCCCCAGCTCTGAGGCTGCAAAGAACAGAGGTGCAGCAATCTGTCCGACTAACCAATGGAAGGGACCAGCACTGGCCGAGACCTTTGTGGCACCGCGCTGCCGTGGGAGGACCTTCGCCCCGCGTGCTCCACCCGTTCCGGCCGCCCCGCAGAGGCTGGGTTACCTAAAAGCTAAAAACAACAACACAGGAAACAGCTTTGTCAGTTCCGTGCATGGCGACATCGTGGTGACACGGCTGGACATTAATCAGGTCAATCACATGTGGAAGCACAAGCTCTAAAGGCAACTAAACTTAGCTTTTAACTGAAAGGTTAGCTGAAAAGTGAACACTGTTGCCTGGCAAACCTGCAAAAGAAAAATAATGGTTCCCTGATTTATGGCAGAGTTTTGTAACCAGCAGTCACACGTCAGAACAAAAAGAAAAGAAAAGAATAATTTTTGCAATATTCTTTTGCCTTTGTTGTTGCTGCTAAGGTGGCGCTTTAGTGTCCTGAAGAGCGGCAGGGGCAGCCGGGGGCTGCGGAGCCGGGGCAGAGCCCGGCCGTGGAGATCCCTCCCGAAGGCAGCAGGGGAGCCAGGGCAGCTCCTCGTGTCTCGGAGCACTCTGAGCTCTGGAATGCCCTCGATGCAAAGCCTTTGGCAGGCGGTGAAAGGTGCAGGCAGGGATGCAGACTCCGTCTCACGTCACAGCTGGCTCTGCTCGCTACGCTGGCAGCGAACTCTGCTGCTTAGGAAACTACAGGTGCATTTTAGTGCTCTCCGGAGTTTATCGTGCAGCCATTGACATTAATACAGCTCGGTCACCAATTCTGATGGGAGGAATTTGTAGGGATCATTTCAGCCTGAACTGGGCTTTCTTGGAGCCTCCAAGAGCAGCAGCTGATCTCTGCTCTACGTGAAACGCGTCAGAATGGAGTTCCCACTCTGGGCTGTTGCAGACTGAGGGTACAGAACTTGCTCTGGTCTTTGGGGAGCCTGTGGATGCATCCCTGACACCTGGAGGCTCCTCTAGAATTAATGGGCAGAAATGCAAACAGGCAAGGTCGCGCAGAGCATCCTTGGAAGATGTGGAACGGCCCTGGCCTCTCCCTTTGGAAGCAGCTCTGTGCCTGCATTCTCCTGCAGAGATGCAGTCTGCAACTTCAAAGGCAAGAAGAGATGGTCTAAAAAGGACGGCAAAGTAGTGACAGTGCAGAGATAAGGCAGAAAATGAAAATATGATGAAGCTGTGACTCCATAAATCTGGGTCACTGTCACACTGGGGGAGAATCTTGATTCTTGTCTTGAGATGTTCCATGATAAAGAGCATATCCTGAAAATTCTGGGAATGAGATGAATAAAAAAAAAACATGATGAAATGAATTCCTTGACAAGAAAAAAAAAGAAAAATTAAAAAAATGCTGATGAAACATTTGTCCAGTTAAAAATGCAGCTTTTTTTTTTTTTAAAAGCAACATTCAGATGGGCAAAATAAAGAAAAGCAATCTTTTGGAAAAATTATAGTTCAGCTAACCCTTAATTAAAATTTAGATTCAGTTGTCCTTTAATAAAAGCAGCCATTATTGTAATTTGTTCTGTGGGAAAATCATTGTAAAGCAAATTAATCTGATTTCAGCATGACACAAAAGAGGACCATAAACAAAACCGCAGAGTAATAAACAAAAATTAATGGGGAATAAGAAAAAAAGGAGGAAAATGTAGAAGATGGGTCCAAAGGATGGACTTTAAAAATCAATTTGGAAAAAAAATGAAAAAAAACCGAAAAAAAAAATAACAAAAACTAAAGAGAATAAAGAAAACAGACTAATTTGGCAAGCAGATGTTAGAAGGAAGGTATTTCACACACCAGAGAGTCTTCTGCATCTCTGTGGGATTGCTTTGCAAGGCCAGCAGCTGCCCTAGAGTCAGCTGGTCTAAAGTCGCTCTTCCAGCCTCCCTGAGCGTCCAGGTTAGAGAAGCGATCGGCTCTGTGGCCCCCGGGCGCGTCGCACCTCCTCTGGCGGCCGGGCCGGGCCTGCGGGCCGGAGCAGGGCCCCGGC